>CAJNIZ010047316.1:0-16974 GCA_905231905.1 Symbiodinium pilosum | reverse complement strand
CAAATCCAGAGAGCCAGTTAAGTTCGAATACTGAAACTAATACGAATACTAACTAATACTAATACTAATACGAATACGAATACTAATACTAATATGAATACGACTACGAATACCGAATACGAATACGAATACTAATACGAATACTAATACGAATACGCATACTAATACTAGTACTAATACTATTACCATTAGGATTTACGGGGGACCCCTCAAACAATTTCAATTCAGGATCCAAGAATTGTTTGGGGGGAGGGGGGGGGTACTACCCGCTAAAGCGAGTCCAACATTAATCCAAAACAGAGGGCAATCTCCAACCAAGAACCCTCTAAGACATGGGCACGCACACCCCCACACACACCTACACCTCAAGTTTACCAGGCCTTGAGGAGGAGTGGCTGCGTGGATCCCTATAGCCATCCCGTCCCCGGAACTGACCCTATACAATTCCGATTCATGTCCCTGAAGCTCCAGAAAGTAACCCTAGGGATCCATGTATACAAATAATCCCTACATTGGGCCCCAAAGTCTGTAAATATTACCTACATTGGGCTATTTGGATCCCTAGGGTAACTACTGCTAGAAGCAAAGGTGTCAACAGACATGCAATTGACACGAATACGTCCCGTTTCAGCTCCAATGACGACGCAACAGAAAACGCCCAAACTTGTCACCATGTCCTGGAATCCCAAACGCTCCGTTTAGCTCTACAGACTCTACAGCATATACTTGGGCCCTGGAGGTATTATATGGGAACCCCTCCGGGGGCTAAGTAATATACATAATCCCCCTAAACCCTAAACCCTAAATCCTAAAACCTAAAGCTGCTTAGCAGCCCTTCTTCTCGATGCTGGCTTGGTAGACGGGGCCGAGCTGGGTCAACCTGGTTTAGGGTTTAGGGTTTTGGTAGAATTTTGAGGCTTCCGAGTAATCGTCATAACTAAACATAGTAATACTGGGGCGAGGTTAGACAAATTACTAAATGAGTCATACATAGTAGCAACTTTAGCAAAAGTAACAAGATTAACAATATTCATATGGACTTTATTAGTTTTCAATGCTCGGGGGAAAGGAATTGCCATTTGACGTTTCGGTCGGGTTGGCTTTTCAGGTCTACGTTCTTGAGTTTAAGGTAGCGCACTGTCGATGTATATTAACCTCTCCTGCCTTTATTCGACCGCTTCTGTAGAAAGGTAACGGCACACATCTTCAAGGTCTCTATACATGAGCCTACGAGTTCAATCGAGGCTCCCGCCTGGCAGCTGGGCAGATCAGACTTGAACGCACACATGTCAGTTGTCATGTTGAAAGCCCTAGTCCTTCACTTACCATAGCCCAATAACCCTCACGCATCAGCCCTCAACACCAAATCCTTAACCTTACACCCTAAGCCCTCAACTCTAAACCCTAGACCCTGAATCCTAAACCCTAAGCGTGCAGCAGGCCAAGGCCTTGAGAGCGAAGGCGCCGCCACGTTGAGAAGCAGGGGCTTGTGGGCGTTGCATGACCTGGATTCATGAGGTTTAGGGGGCAAGCAGTCTAGTGCTTTAGGTTTAGGATTTAGGGCGCAGGAAGTGTGGGGCTTACAGAGTTTAGGGTTTAGGTTTAGAAGCCTTGATAGCTAGAATGGTGGAAATCACATGGAAAACAGAACATGAAATCGAATCGGGATTGCAGGGGTTAGTAGGAATTGACTGCGAAGGACTGTTTTAATTTTGAATAGAGGTTGCGGGCATGCTATACTACAGTTCTACGGGTTATATGCTAATGGTGTTGGCACCCATCTACCAGCTGCTAGCTCATTAAGGTAATGGGTTCACTGATTCTAGCTTGCTGCATCGCTTCTTGGCTGGGCGAAGACATGAGCTTCGTCAGGACCGAGGCGGGGATGAATTGGAATCAAGCTTACTGTTAGTAGAGAATAAGCAAGTAAAATTCCTATATAATCCCTATATTAGAATGACTTCAACCTTTTTCCCTACTCACGCCCTGTAAGCAAGGTTGTGGCAGAAATTTGGAAGCTACAGGTTATAATCGAGCTGTGGCAGGGCAGTTGCGTATTGGAAAGACACGTATTGTCACACCAAGTGTGTGCCTGCAGTTTGACATAAATGGAAACGGTCAAGAGCCCGGGTTAGCCCAATCGCGCTGATTCTGCTTGCTCTTCGGGAGTAGCTGCCGGCTTCTTTAGGACCAGGTTCCTCTACAGGTAGCCTGGCTTACAGTTCTTGTCAAGGGTTGGCTCGCTGTGTCAGTGCCAATCTAAACTGCCCACTCCCCTTCTTCGCATGTCCAGAACCACAAGAGAAGTTCCAGAGCCAATCACTACTCGCAAGCACTGGGAGCGTGGCACTTTGGTGGCAATTGCTGAAGATGTCTTGGAAACAGACTGCAGATTCACCTTGGTATGGGCGCAGTGTCAACCACCCATCTTCTTACGGGTGCTCAAGGGGGAGTGGGGGAGTGAATGTAAGGACCATAATGTACAGGGGAGCATATGAGGATTATTACAGGGGTGCAGGATATAGGGTCTGGACGCACCGTCGGGCTCTCAATCAGGATGTGGGAGCTCTTGGCAGATAGGGGCGGGCACCGAGAATCCAAGGTCATCTATACGTGAAGCACATGCTCTATCTGCAGCAACTGAAATACCTCGAACCCAACATCCTAAAGTAATTGTTCCTGGACTTTAGGGCGCGAAGTAGGTTCGCTTAACAGCCCCCCTATGCTACCCACCGCCTAAGGTTCCCTCTTAATTGGGTTCAGTAGGGTTTAGGGTTTAGGTCATGAATGTGTCAAGGAGGCTACTTAGGGGGGTGCCTTGGGGTGGTAGCAGGGTTCCCTAAAACCCTAAACTCTTGGGCTGTAGGGAATCATAATCATAGCCTCAGAGTCCCAGAGCCTGCAATGCCCTAACCTACGTTAGGCCCCAACTCACTTATAGTGATTGCCAAGGCATAATGGGTTTCCGGTTTGGTGGGTTTAGGGTTTAGGGTCCCTTTATAACCCTACTAGCTGATTATTTCCTGGCGGGGCTAGCCAAACCATAAGCCCTAGCCAGGCTGCAGATGCGCCAATGTGGAAAGGCTCCAGCAGAGGCTCCCACTCCTAGGTGCAGTGTTTCAAAAGATGGGGGTGTCCCAAACTTAGGGGCAACTCTTCGGGGGTCCTTATAATGAGGATTATAGTATTATGGGGTCTATATTGGGGTTCCCTTTTTTTCGGGAAACTGCCACATCCTCCACAACAAGAATACTTTGGGGGTCCAAGTACCCATATGAGCTACAGTCCTCCTAGCATCCTCCTTCACCACCCCAGTCATAGTCCCCTACAAAATCCCCATATAACCCCCTTTTAGGAGTTTAGACTACAACTCATATAGGTAATGTAGGGATATGTATGGCTTAGGAGGTTTTTGAACCTAGGGGCCTCCATATATAGAATGATGTAGAGGGGTCTAGGGTTTAGGGGTTCGATTTAGGGTTTAGGTTGTACGCAAAAGAACATGAATGATATCTGGGATTGTAAAGGTTTGTGGGGTTTGAATGTAGAAGCCTGGAGGTCTGGAAATGGCTGGGACTCATTGAGGGGTTTAGGGGTTTTACTGCAGTAGGTAAAATCAAATTCTTATAGCTTTACAAGGAATATATAGGGAGTAATGGTAGTACAAATTTCAAAAAAAGGTCGAAGCTACCCCTGTATAGTTCTAGACGCCTGACTGACAGGTGATTGCAGCTCGGAGGAGTTCAGTCATCCGAACGTAGAAAGGATTCAGTTCTACAGTGGCCAAAAAGGAAGCCGCACTAAAATCCCATCACCAGGGCTGGAAATTCATAGGTCCAAGAATAATGGGGATCACTAAGGCTGTTTACATGGCTCATATTCTACTTAGTCCCCCTGACCCTCCTCCAAGTACAACGCTCCGTGATTCTTGTTTCCTCCTTGGCTGCAAATAGACATCACACGGATACAAGGATTAGGAGGGTGCGTGTGCACAAGTCACCGATTCATCAACGAAAACCGCTTGTAAGCCCGCTAAACGCTGAGCCCCAAACCCTAGACCCTCAACTCTACTAGCTAACCACCCAAAATCGCAGAAAACTGCTTCTGGCGGTATGAAGAACCCATTCCCCGGAAGAGAGAGAATCAAGGGGGAAAAGTCTGAGCCACCATGGTTGATGAATATTGACCCTGTATAAGTCCTCTGGCCGAGGTGCGTGAGATCGCGGGTTCTTTGCGAAGGCCTTCAGGGCCAAGTTATCCAACTTCACCTGGGTTGCTGTTAGGGACCTTAAATTCAGTTACCATAATGGGTATCTATAGTAATTACTATGGTTTCCCCAAGATTGTAACTTAATTCAAGTTCCTTAACAGGAACCCAGTCACGCTGGTGGACATGTCCAGGCCAGTCCTCAGCAGCGCATGGGCTGCTTGGAGGGTCAGGGTGACGTAGTGAGTAGATGAATGATGGGGACAACTAATTAGGATTTTTCAATGGCTCATAATAAGGCTCCTAGGGTGTAGAAGTATAGTTATTAAGCCTTATTGCGGGGCTTATAAGGTCTCTAGAAGAACGTGCGTAAACCCAATTGAACGGTAGCTGGGGATCCTGGTAGACCCTCAACACCTGGGCGCACTTCTGGTTTGCGATCCATGTGAGGGCTCCCGGAAGTTTCGGCTGCAATCTCCCTAGACCTATCCAAAAATACATCGTGAATTGTGTAAAGAAGTATTGCTATGAAGGAAATAGGAGTTCACTGGTAAGTTGGTGATATCGTTTTCCAAGTTTTGGGGCACATGTTGACCGTACTATTTTTGGCGTGCTACCGTTTGCAAATCAAAGAACCTCCAGCACAAGTCCAATGTCCATCCTTATCCATCCTTTACATGTCTCCTAGGACCGATGGCAAACCGCTCGTCATATTGGGTTCTTTGGGAACAACTCCAAGAGATCTTCGCCTGCGCCAAGACCAACATGAAGCACTCAACTCATGCGAACCTTTGGGCGACCCTCCGGGCGGAATGGGCTTGCTGAATTCTGGGACCACCTGAAAGCGCACACCTTTGCCTCAAACTTGCCCTTGACCTCGGCACAGCTCCTCCTTCTGCATCTTCATGCTGGAGCAGTCTTTGAAACGAGAAAACTCTCTTCAATGCTAAAGTCCCAGTCCGCGAGGCAAAGCCGCGTTTGGGCTGTGTGCTTTTCCCCTTTCCTCAGAGGATGCTGTGATCCTCTGCTACCCCGGCGTAACAAGGGCTTCGCGTAACTTGATTTGGGGGCGCCGATGGGGGCCCCCGCCCCAGAGCCTGAATCATCAATTCTGAGCCCTCCTAAGCCCGAAGCCCTGAACATTGGCTATGTGATCCGACAAGAAGATGAAGATGGTCCTCAGTAGATGGGGGTCAGGGTTTAGCGTTTGGGGTTTAGGCCTTATCTGCAAGGCTTAGGCTTAGGGGAGTAGAGGTCGGTGATGGAAAGAGAAGCTACGTGTTCCTGAACCTGCCCCCCATCAACCTTCACCCTGAATCCCTTTGAGAAGACCCAACCCCTGCTAAAATCTCTGAAGCCCACAACCCTAGACTCCTAACAGTCAACCCTATAAACCCTACATCTCCTATGAACCCCCAGGTTCATGTCCATGAAAACATCCGTTCCCTCCAAAACCCCAATCCCTGTAAGGACCCCTACATAAACTAGCTAGTCACCACACCTGAAGGGACCATGTACACTAGGTCCCCCAGTTACACGTAATGAAAAGGGCACCCTTTTCCTGATTTTAATGAAGCGACCCTAAAATAAAAAGGGGAAAGGGTACTACTGGGGTACCCTAAACCCTAAACCCTCAAAACAAACCCTGAACCCTAAAACCTACAATAATACGCGTAGTAGTTTTCATGTTCTTTTCCATTTTCCCTATATTGCCCTATACTATCCCATAAATTCCTAACCCTAAAAAGATCATAGACAGGAACCCTAAACCCTAAACCCTAAATAGTAGCTTCCATTTTCTTTTCCATAATCCCCATATAACCCCTATGTACCCCTAGATAAGGAGCCCAGGCTCAAGAGGCTGTTGTGACAGACTTGGAGTCCATTGCCAAGGACTTGGCACTGAAGGGTCACCACCGGGTGAAGCATGTCAAGGACAGCCCTGGGTTGATCGGCTTTAAACCCCAAACCCCTAAACCCTAAACCCCTAAACCCCAAACCCTAAACCCTAAGCCCGTGCGGTTTAGGGCTTCTAGGTTTGGGGTTTGTAGGGCTCCGGGTTGGTAAAGTCAGGAGCTTGCAGGGTTCAGGTTTGGAGTGTTGGGTTGATGCTTGGGGTATAAGGCATGTAGGTGCTGGTTCTGGTTCAGAGGAAGGCTTGCAGCATCTTTTTGTCAAAGCCTGCCACATGCTTTCTTGGAGAAACGTAGCCTTCAAACGCCTTCTGGGGGCAGGAAGTGGGTCCTGCTCTTGAGCAAGGCCTAAGTACAGGACTTACATGATACAAAACCCTATAGCACGTCCCGTTTTCAACCACAAGCAACGATGGCGCAAGACCCGTACCTTTGCAAAACCGTAAGCTTGCATTTGTGGTACTTGTGAGTGCTTACCTCGAACTTTCCAACACCACAATGTGGTGTCCTCCGTATCATGGCAACTTGATTCTCAAAGTTCCTTGACACCCTATATGACCGCTGTACAACGGCAGTATCTCCATTTGTTTTCCTGTGGATTCTCCATTACGGCAACTCAAGTTCCTAAACGCTAAAGCTCACACACTGCCAGGAAACACTTCCAGCTTGCCCAGCTGGGCGACGACGTCCAGCTGCAGTCGCTTCTCCTGGTATCCAAGCTTTGAAGAAGGCTTTCAGGGCGCTGTCAGGAGTTGGCATATGAACCATAATCTAAACTCCATATAAGGGAGTTATATAGGGGACTATAATAGGGGTTATCAAGGGAGATACTAGGAGTTTAGACTATGAGCAAAGCTACGGCAGGGGACGTCCCGTGGTGACGTATGAGCTGAAAGTTATTTCTCAGGTGATGGTTTCTGGATGCAGACGCCTGCGGGTTTGAGCACCTGAGTATGCAAAGGATTCTTCCGGATCAGCTTGCGGACTTGAACTTGCAATCTTGCGACTGCGTGTCTACGTTGCAGGAGCGCAAGCACGCAGATGACCAGGGGGCTTGAGAGATGGGTTGGAAGTACAATAGTCTCTCCACAGTCTTCGCAAGTCCCAAACGCTTCCCATACATAGAGAGCTTGGTAGGTATAACAAAGATCCATACCCATGCAGATTCCCCACACAACCCTTGCCTTCCTAAAGGTAGATCCTAAACCCTAAGCCCTACTTGGAGGATTTTTAGTAAGTCTAAGTCTAAGTCTATTTAGAGCTGTTCTTCTAACTCAATTACAAGCCCTAAGTCCCCTGATATGCTTCTAAAAGGGCTATGAGTACCCTGGAACCCCAAGTAAACCTAACATCTGAACCCTCAACTCAGAACCCAAAATCCAGAACGCAAAATACAATACTAGAAATAGTCGTACTATTAGCAATAGTAGTAAGACTAATAGTAACTGTAATAATATGGTATCTTCTATGTTCTTTTCCAACGCAAAAAAGTCCATACACAGCAACAGGGAGCCAACCCCAAGAACTAAGCCGTGAACCCAACCCTAGAGATCCAAGTATACAATAATGCCCACATCTGGCCCTAAAGTCTATCAAAATTGCCTGCATTAAGCTATTTGGATAATACAGGCAATCCCTAAACACCAAATCCTAAGCCGAGCGTCCGTCAGCTCTTTGGCACGCTTGGTGGCGGCCTGCACGGCCTGCCAAAGCAGTTTAGGGTTTAGGGCTCGGGGGTAAGGTAAGGGTTTACTAGGTTGCTGTTGAGGAACTTAATTTGAGTTACCATATTCTGGGCTTATAGTAAATAATGGGGTTTCCATACTATAGTGCTTTAAGCAACTCAGTTTAGGTCCTTTTTTCTCGACACTGTTAGGAAATCAACGTTTTAGGGTTTATGGTTCTGCGTACGACTCTATAATGTTCAGGTTTTGAGATTTGACAGTGTCTGAGCATGAGGTTTGTTGGTTGCAAGAGCCCTAAAACCCCCAATGCCCGAACTGAAACCCCTAAACCCATATCCCCATAACCCCTTTCAACAGACCAAGTATTTGTGGAGGCTTAAGGCAAAAGCCTAAACCCTAAACCGCGCATAGGTTTCGGTTTGGAAGAGAGGCACTTCCAACATCAAGGCTGGAGATATCCACACCTATGACCCCTGCATTTGGGTCCGATAAATATACTAAATATGAAACATATATATACATATATAGAGAGACCATAATTTAAAAAAAATCCTTTAACTCCTATCTGTAGATATATATATATATATACATAGATACTATACAATACACTAGAATATATGTGTATATATATATACATACACACCATAACATAATATAATCTATATACATATACACACGACAATATAATCCAATATAGTACAATATAATATGATATGGTAGACCCTAAACCCTAAACCCTAAACCCTAATGTTGCAGAGTTTTTGCGTAGGCTTTAGAGACTTTAGAGACCCGAGATCCTGGGGTCTCTGAGCCCTGGGTTCACGGTTTAGAGTAACCATATTCATGTAGGGTTTAGGGTTTTAGGGTTTTAGGGTTTTAGGGTTAGGGTTTTAGGGTTTAGGGTTTTAGGGTTTAGGGTTGAGGAGTTTAGGGTTTAAGGTTTACGAGTTTAGGGTATAACCCTAAACCCTATAAACCCTAGACCATGTTCATGTAGGCCTGTATGTCTTTTTGCGGCTCAGGGCGCTGGGATTTATGGGGATCAAACGGAGGTTAGCGTCGGGAATGGGTGTAGGGTTGTATCGGAGGGCGTGTCGCAAATGTCGGAATTTCAACCTTTTGTAAACCCAAAGCCCCAAACCCTAAACCCCAAACCCTATAAAGCTTGAACCGCTACACGCGAAACTTCGGGGCTCGGAGCTGCGTTTTTCTCAATTCTTGAGCGTTCCTAGCTCCAGAGTTTTAGGGATCAGGTTGTAGTTGACGAATAGAATGCTACGTTCCCCAGTAACCCCTTTACATAAGGGCACCCCTTTCCTAATATTCAGCTTTAATAAGGAGACCCCAAAACACAAAGGGCAAACGGGTAGTACTCCGGCACCTAGAAGATCTGGGTGGTTGTCAAAATTATGGTCCTTTTTTGGGTACCCTAAATATTAGGTGCCGTATTATAATAGGGACCCACAAAGGGACCATAATTTTGACAACCACCCATCTGTCGATGGCACAGAAGCCACATTATGCCAGCGCAGAAGCATGGATCAAGTGACTTGGGCTCAAGGGGAATGGTATGCCATAGGTTTAGGGTTTAGGGTTTAGGGCTTGATTTAGGAAGAGACCTCGTGAAGGGATGCTATCTGACTCTGTTCAAGACACCGGTCTACGTAACTGCAAAAACAGTGTTGACTATTTGAGATACCCTAGACCAATAACCTTAACTTACCTTTAAGTGCTTTGGCCCCTACAAAAGTCAAGTCTTGCCCTTACAGTTGACCTTCCTTTCCTGCCTGTAGATAACCACAGGTTGGGCTCAAGGGGTTTAGAATTAAGATCATACCTTGTACTCCACCTGATCCCGAGAGTATCTCATATATGGCTACCTGCGGCTTCGTGGGGCATAATGAGATGGATCCCTAAATTAGTCAGGATAAATCGTCCCTATAACCTATTCCCTCATTCCCTACTAACCCCTTATACTGCCCTCAACCCCAAAACCTCAACTATGTTGGTCTGGACTCTTGTGAACTCTTTGCATTTCCCAGAAGATGTTCGGTCATACACGCCTCGGGACCGATACTGTATGCAACACGGCTTCAACAGAAGGGCAAACACCTGGAAGCTGAATACGAATCAGTGAGTCGGGTTCTAGAGCCTACGGGGAGTATGTAGGTGTAGTCCCCCTTAAGTAGATAGAACATAGCTTCGGGTATATTATAACAAGATACACATATACTCCATATTCTACCTACTTAAGGGGGACTATACTGGTATAGGGAGCCATTCTCTTTCCGAAGCTTCCTAGGACCAAGTCCCTGCAGCGCAGAGAGGAGGCGTCTTCCTGTAAAGTATGGCTTTATCATGTATACAGGTTGGGTATACAGGTTGGGGTAATAGTGGGATAATCGAAAATAAAATGGAAACTACTATCTAGGGTTTAGGGTTTTAGGGAAAGGGGTTTAGGTTGGGTACTGCCCCCCCCAGTAACAATCTATTTTTCGGTGTCCTGTTAAGGGCTATATTCAACCATATTATCATTATTATCCAACTGTTACTGAGTGGGGGTAGTACCCAATATACAGGGATCGTTAGGAATATTGGTGAGTGTATATGATGGGTGTCCAAGCAGGGGGCGGGGGACTATAGTAAAAGCCAGGGGTCGTATGATCCCCTGAGCCCTTAACCCTGAACTGGACACCTCGGCACGCCAGACCAGTGAGATCGGGTTTTCACCTACTTAAGCTAAGAAACAAATCCAACGATGACGAAGAATTCCTCCGAACTCCCTAAACCCAGAACCCCAAAAAAAGCCTGAAACCGAAGCCCTAGACCCCTACTACCTTGCAAAGCAGCAGCGCCTCTGACTGCCCGACCTTGCTTGCAAGTGCACTGGCTGCCTGGCAAATAGGAAGCTTCAGGCTAATGTGATGAAGCTGATGACTGGGTTGCTCTTGGGGAACTTAAATTAAGTTGCCATAATGGGTATATATAGTAAGTAATACGGTTTCCCCAATGTAGTAACTTGAACTGAGTTCCTTAGCAGCAACCCAGATGATGCTGGAAGAAGTGGCTTGCGCACAAGCATTGCCATCATCACTGTTGGTCGAGGTCGACGTGCATCAGCACAGAATTCTGCATGGCAGCGAGTGGTCTTCCAAAATCCCCAATCCCATCCTCAAGGCTCTACACCCCCAAACCTTCAAAGCCCCTATACAAAGCCTCACACCTTAAGTGGTCCAAAAGTTTACCCTGCAGAGGGTGAAAAAAAAGAGTTGAGCAGCTGGTGCCTGGCCCTGTGCTTGTTCCGTCGCATCTTCAAGAGCCTGCAAATGACTCAGGCATGGGAATAGGGATTGAGGGTTTAGGGTTTTAGGCTTTAGTGTTTAGGATGTAATGGGTCATGGTTCAGTTTTCAGGATTTGCTACACTAAGGGATATTCTCGCAAGGACTGTAGAATGTCAGGCACATGAAAGGGCAACCCGCATTTTCGGTCCGTGGCTCAGATTGCACGGACTTCACGCGCCTTGCTCGAACTTAGTGTTACATGGCTTTGCATGTGAATGTGGGAGCTTGGTTCTGCGGCATCGTAAGCTTCTGCAAGTATGGCTAGCTGACATGGGCTTCTGCACGCTGCATGTGTGCAATCCACCTGCCTCCAAGCACCTCACAGCCCAAAATTGCAAGTCTTCATGACTGCAAGACACGGAGGTTACCTCCCAACCCCACTCTAAACCCAAAACCGTGCTTTGCCTCCCCCAGATCCTCCATTGCTTTGTCAACCGCCTCGGCCACGTTGTCCTGTGGACAGAAAGGGGTCCGGCTAATGAGGGGTCGAAGGAATTGCCAGCCTCATTGTTCTAGATCCCTTGTAGAAGTAGGGTCTAGCATACCTCAAACAGCTGTTTAGACTTCTGTACTCGAACAGCCTAGCGCAGTACTCATAGTCTTTGCCTAATGAACCTTTTCGTGTTCATTCGGTTGTATTCCCCCCACGGTGAAAGGTTGCCCATTGAACAGGAAAGTATCATGAATTGGGCTTAAAACCCTAAACCTCAAACTCCTAAACCCTAGACCCTAAATCCTAGTATTGGGTTTGTAGCCATGATGTAAAGAGTGGGGTAATGATGAGAAGCGCGGCAATCTTGTGAACAAGGCCTTCCTCTTGCTTCCTCTTGTTGGCCTACTCGGCTATGTCGCTAAAAGTTAGCGAGGCTTACCCAGACCCTCCTATGTAGTTCCTGTTTGGGTAGTATACTATACTCCCTTACCACTACACCATAACAAACCCAAAACGGAACTACATTGAAGGCCTTGGGTAGTGAGAACAGGAATTCGAGCTAATGCGTTACGCTGCGTTGGGCTGTAGAGGACCCCTGAAAGTCCAAGGACCCAAATATTAGGGCTTTAGGTCCCAAATACCATTCAGATCATAGTATTTGGGCTCTAAAGCCCCATGATTTAAGTCCTTGGACCCTTATATAGTCCCCATATATCCCTATCCCTATATATCCCACCTAGAACCCCTTCAAAGGGGTCCTGTTGTTTGGGTCCTTGAGCCCTTAAGGGAACAAGCCTGCAACCTGGGGGGCCTGGGGATCCTTACCCTAAGTTGGGAGTTGTATGGGGCTGGGGGGGTTAGGGAGTTTAGGGTTTGGGGGGGTTTGGGGTTTTAGGGTTTAAGGTCAGAGCTTTGGAATGCAGACCACATGCCTGCCTGCATGTGAAATCTCACAGAAACAAGCATGGGCAGATGGTCATAGGAAGCAGGTTTGCAGCTTGCAAATGTTGATGGCTTTGAGACACGCCCTACTTCCAAGCCCCGTGCTGTCCTATTGCCCAACCCTGTTGCACTATTAAAAATGCTGCTCTGATGTAAATGGGGGGCTGTAACCCTGCTAACACAAAAGCTCCTATGAACCCCAGAAACCCAATTTCCCGGTAAGCCCAGCGGAAGCACCCCAATTAACCCAATCAACACTCTACAAGTCAATCGACGCTCTATGAAACCTCTGAATGCTCTTAGTCCCAAGCCCTTTAAACCCCGTAAACACAGCGAACATTCTGAACCCAAAATCCATAAACACTAAGCTCAACTATATAGCCCCTAAGCCATAAAACCTACGCCCTGAAGCCTAAGCCCAACCCTAAGCCCTGAGCCCAAAGCCTTTAAACCCTAAGCCCCAAACCCCAAGCCCCAAAGCCGGAGCCTTAAGGCCTAAGCCCTATAAACTCTCAACCCTTGAATTCCCTAGGGTTCAGGGTTTAGGGGTTTAGGGTTTAGGGGTTTAGGGTTCAAACTCAGCAAGCCTGGCTAGGGGGCGCAAGCTCAGCGAAGACGTCAGGAAGCGCTGCAAGGACGCTGACCTTATATAGGCGGACACAGGGTTTATAGGAATTTCTTGGATTAGGTTTTTGGTGGACAGGGAAGCACACTTAAAACCAGTCAGAACCAATCAACATAGATAATACACACATCAAAAACGAACTGAAAGAAAAATGAGGAAACGGAAGCAGGACTCATGTAGACGTTTTCTCGTCCTAAAACCTACCTAAGACTTTGCTAGGTGCGGTGCAGTTTGATTTATTTTTCTTAAGGTGTTGGGGTTTAGGATTTGGTGGTTTTGTGTTTTAGGGTTTGGGATGGCTTGTTACGGCTTCGGGTGCAGGGTAGCAATCAGGAAGTAAGCCTATATGGGCACATCTTTGATCAGCTCGAACCCTAAGGCATAATGCCAAAGTGTTTCTCCCGAAGCTGAGAACCCTGATCACGCAGCACAAAAGCAACCAGCCCTAAACCCTACTTCCATTCGGGGAACATGAAACTATGCCTTTCGCCCCCTTTCTGACCCGGTTGTACTGTCTATACTTCCTGCCCCATTCCTTCCCCAAGCACAACTAAGTCAAACCACAAAGCTGTATTTAGCCCTGTAGGCCCACTACATGCATGTATATAGATATATATATATATATACATACACATTCAAGTGTGTCTATAATGTGTAGACAGGTTTGTATATATATATGTATATATATATATATCTGTGTGTGTGTGTGTTTGTGTGTGTGTGTGTGTGTGTTTGCCCATATGTGTTGTGCAACCTTGTACATCCCCGTGTATCCCTGTATACGTGCAAGCCACTGTGCGTGTGTTTGCGGATATGTACATCCTTGATTGAACCTCCTCATATATCCCTGTATACCTCACTGGGTTCAAGTGTACCCTGAACCCTAATCCCTAAACCCTAAACCCTAATCCCTAAACCCTTAAAGCCTAAACCCTAAACCCTAAACGGAGAGACATCAGTCAAGTCGCTGCCTGGGGAGCTGATGTCAAGACAAGGTCTCCGGTCGTCAGCTTCAGGTCGACCTCTTTGGGGGTGTGGGGCTTTAGGGTTTAGGGTGTTTAGGGTTTTAGGGTTTAGCGGGTTTAGGGTTTAGGGGGTTTAGGGTTTAGGGTTTGGGAGGTTTGGCGCTTTGGGGTTTAGGGTCAGGGTGTGAAGGGGCTTCGGGCTATGGATTAGGGGATTGGTAGGTTTGGCATGTAAAGGATTAGCAGGCTTACACTCTAAGAAAACGTCGAATCTCGGACGCTTCCTTACCCTTGTAACCTCTGAAGCAATGGAATCTGTGTATCATCCCTCTCGCTCGACCCTGTAAAGCTTGAGCTTTTAGTTGCAGAAGGGTTTACATGCAGTTCTACACGCTCCTGACAGCTAAATGGGATCCACTCATGATCTTCCACATATGTTTTCTTGAATTTAATGAAGGCGCAGCCTTTTCTCAAGCCAGGGCTGCCTTCAGTGCGTCATCCTCCTCCTTGTGGTTAAGCTTGATGTCAATAGGCAGAGGAGAGATCACGTTGAACTCTTCCTGCAGCTGAAAAAGCAGACGGCGCATATATGGGCTCGAGTTCCGTCACAGGAGTGTGTAGAGATTTCTTTGGCAACACACTTGTTTCCATTACTTGAGGAGTCTTTCAAGAGCAGTAGGTTACGAATTTGTCGCTGCGATGATGTTGCCGCCATTCCTCGTGGTGAGCACATCGCCCTCCATCAGACTTTACCAGCCTGATGGGGGATGGGGATGTTGGATGAATTCTTTCCCTGGTCAGGGAACAAAAACTACGAATTAACCCTTTCGTCTGTAGACTGGCGGGAAACTTCAGTCTTCATCTGAAACAAAATAACAAGAAGCTGGACAACGAGCCATCACAGCTTTCTGAAAAAGCGCCTGCCACGGTAACATGTCTCATGATGACCTGTGCTTGTAGATCTGCCTTCAGCTTCTTACACGGAGTCGATGGATTATCGGAAAAAGCTCAACTCCTGCTGAGCAAAATAACGTCCCAGAGAGCCCCATACCCCTTAACTAAGCCATTTACCTTAAATGGTACCAGGATTCCCAAATGATTTAAAGTATATTCCTTAATTACAAGCTACTGGGCTCCTTGGGATTGTGATCGGAACCCAGCCCTTATAGGCATCAGACTGGCGGTTCTTAGGCTCGTGGTTGCCAGTCACAGCTTTCAGGGGAAAGAGCTTTGGCCAAACACATGGGTGGTTGTCAAAATTATGATCTTTTTTTGGGTACCCTACATACTAGGTGCCGTATTATAATAGGGAGCCCAAAAGGGACCATAATTTTGACAACCACCCATGTGAATTTTGATGGTTTTAGATTGAGCTGCTAAAGTTTAACAGCTCAATACGCCTAAGGCCTGCATAATCCCCTCCCCTCAAGCCCGACTACCGACTGATTCAGAGACTCGGGCCATGACAGCTGCAATCCTCAACATGCGCAGCCTTATCCCTTCGCGGTTTAGACGGTGGCAAACACACTAAACACTGTTTCACCAGAATATATCTTCCAGATACTTGCCCAGGCTGCTTTGAAGCTGTCTGAATACCCTCTATGTTTAGGGGTCTATAAAGGTTACAATGACTGATGCTTCAGGCCCGCCCAGGGTCCCGCTTGGTGGCCACCATCAGCATGGTATCTTCCAAGGCTACGTCCAACCTCCACGGGCTCTTTTCTGCTATGGTTCTCGGATTGGGTTTTTGAGTTTAGGGTCCAGGGTTCAGGCTATGTAGGAACATGTATAAATAAAATATATTATATGATATGGTTTTTTTTTGGGGGGGGTATCGATTCAAACACAAAAACTAGCTGTCCTTTCAGGGACCCTGTGCCAGGCCTTGGAGAACACTGTGGAGACTCATGCTTTTGGAGCTTCAAGGGTTAGAGGGTCCTTACCAATGAGCGCATTCAAAACGAACCCGGCGTTCCGAATCCTGATCCCCAAAATCTCACGTGATCCTCACATCATCCTCATGGCACCCAGCCAGGAATTGTAAACCAGCTTTGGCATGTGGTAAGTTCACAAAAAAAATATGTAAAAAAGGCGCATCCCCACTGATCCTGGGGATCTGTGGGGATTATCAGGAGCTTACGATGGTCCATCCGACTCTGAGGATTACATGGTCAAGCTTATAGGCAGTGCTCTGAAAAATGGGAATGCACGTATGCTTAGACTGGGTTGCTGTTGGGGAACTTAATTTAAGTTACTGCATTGGGGAAACCCTATTATTTACTATATATACCCATTATGGTAACTTAATTTAAGTTCCTTTAATCCCTATATTCCCCAGCTTCCATTTCATTTTCCGTTTTATTTTCCATTTGATTCTTCATTATAGGCCATTATGGTAAACCCTGAACCCTATATAACCCCATGATAGTAGTTTCCATTTTCTTTTCCATTATTTACTATATATACCCATTATGGTAACTTAATTTAAGTTCCTTAAATCCCTATATTCCCCAGCTTCCATTTCATTTTCCATTTTATTTTCCATTTGATTCTCAATTATAGGGGGATAATATCCCTAAACCCTAAACCCTAAACCCTAAACCCATTATGGTAACTTATCTTAAGTTCCTTATCAGCAACCCAGTAGACGCGGGTTGCCTGGGGGTTAGGAGCTCGAGGTGACACAATCACCAAGTTAGTTCTTGGAGATGGTTGGTTTAGGGTCTAAGGTTCAGGGTTTAGAGGGTTTAGGGTTTAAGGTTCAGGGTTTAGGGTTTAGGGGGTTTAAGGTTCAGGGTTTAGGGGTTTAGGGTTTAGGGTTTAGGGTTTAAGGTTCAGGGGTTAGGGTTTAGGGGGTTTCA
>CAJNIZ010047315.1:26319-36672 GCA_905231905.1 Symbiodinium pilosum | reverse complement strand
AAAAAAAACGACCCCCGCCCAAACAGCAAAAAAAACAAACACGCCCCCCGCCCAAACAGCAAAAACAAAAAATGTCCACCCGCCCAAACAGCAAAAAATAAACACGTCCACCCGCCCAAGCAGCAAAAAAACACACGCTCGGAAGGGGCGGGGGGCGTGTTCATTTTTTTGCTGTTTGGGCCGGGTTTGCTGTTTGGGCGGGGCTCGCGCCCCCGCCCAAATAGCAAAACATAAACACGCCCGCGCCCAAATAGCAAAAACAATAACACCCGAAAAGACCAAACAACAAAAAAGACCAGACAACAACAAAAATAATCACTCTTACCGGTGACTTAGTAAGTAGGTGAATAAGGACTAGGGGTGTTATATGAGCTATAGTCTAAACTCTTTAAAGGGGGTTAAATAAGGGAATATATTAGGGACCACTATAGGGGTTATTAAGGGGGATACTAGCAGTTTAGACTAGAGGTCATATGGTTATAGGGTGTAGTTAGAGTAGCAACAGCAGCAGTCAAATTAACAGCACTAAGACAAGCAATGCAACAGCAATAATACAAATCCAAGTAATCGCAGTATATCGCAGTAATGGTACCATGGAAAAACGCTTGAAATTAATCAGGCTGTTAGTAATGGCAATTCTTTCCTCTTCAAAATTGGAGTACTTTGCAAAGTGCAGAGTCGCCATTCTAGGGGTTGGATTACGAACATCCTCTTGTTCAAAATGTCTGGATGCCTTGGGCACCCTAGGGCAGGGAGCGCATGTTGAGAAATCCAAGCAGCAGCAAGTTGACAGAGCCTCAGCTATGAATACCATTGTCACCATGAACATTATGAGTATGCGTATTACTATGAGTACATTGATTACATTTTTTGTTATTGTTGTTATTGAATTGTTAAGGCTATCATTATTCTTACAAAGGTAGTCCCAAAATTAGGGTGGTGTTTTGGTACCCCTAGATATTAGGTGCCTTGCCATCATTTAGAACCAAAAGTGGCCGACAAAAAAGAAAATCGCCCATATCTATTACCATTGATATCAATTTCTTACCCTACGCCCTAAACCCTAAATGCTAACTATATATGTTAGTTGTTCAAGGTACCTGTTTCCAAAATAGCCATAAGGTCGGTTCCCTGTCTGGTTAGGATCCCCTTTTAAGGAAGTGCATTCCCAATGGTCCATACCTTACAGGGACCCTTAAAACAACCCATATATATATATATACTGCTATTGTCATTGCAGGTCGCTTTGGTGCCGGAGTTCTGGGAGCCGGCTGGGTCCATAGTATGTTGCCATTAAGGAACTTGAAGGGATCAGATTGGCTTGATATGAGCTTTAGTCTGAACTCCTTAAAGGGGTTTATAAGGGTGATTTTATAGGGAGTATGATAGGGGCTTTTAAGGTTGATACTAGGAGTTTAGACTCTGGCTCATATAGGGGTTTCTCAAAATTGTGGGTACCTTTAGGGTTTAGGGTTTCAGGTTTAAGGTTTAGGGTTTAGGGTTAACATAGGCTTGATATAGGCCATTCCTGGACATTAACAATGAAATAACAACAATAACCCCACAGGTTAGGGTTTAGGGCTTAGGGTTTAGGTTTACCCAAAATCGTGTACATTGGGTTGACATAGGGATGGATTATAAAGGGGGTATATGGGTAGTTCCCCAGATTAGGGTCCTATTCTGGCATTATTCTGGTACCCCTAAATATTACGTGCCGTAATAGAATCTATAGCCCAAAAGGGCCTCAAATCTTGGGAAACCCCTGTAGAGGGATCATGTTAGGTTTATGGGTTTATGGATATTTCCCAAGTAACGGAGAATGATATGAAGCAGAAGATCGGAAAATGAAGCGGAAACTGGGCTTTGCAGGGCTCATATAATGCAAAGATTGAAGGAGCCTGAATAAATGAGCTACCATAATAAAGAAGGCTTGTTCTTTGCCATATATAAGCTACGGTACTATGAATATCAAGGTTACCAAACGACTGATGGAGATGGAGGTCTCTTTAATCGTTTAACATAGTCTCCAACATATTCCCTAATAGGAAGCCATGTCCGTTCATTGAATGGGAATATTGTAGCTCATATAGCCATATTATGGTACTAGCGAAGTTCCTTAGCTGCAGCCCAGCACTAGCGCTGTGGCGCCAACGATCCTGGGGCAGAATGGGCTCGCACAATCTTGCCATTGAGCTAGATCTTAGGGTTTAGGTTTTAGGGTGCAAGGTTTTTTATGGTTGCTTGGTAGCCTGTATAGGGACTTCTAGAGGGCTCCATACTCCAATTCCCAACCCTAAACTGAACCCGAAGCCCTAAACATAAACCCCATGCCATATATGAGCACGTAGACCCGTGAGCTTGCCCCGAACCACAAGCCCAACACCCGAAACCCTGCACCCTGACCAATAAAATCTGAAACCCTTAAACCCTTAAGCCCTTAAACCCTTAACTCACACCCTGAACGCTGCACCCAGCCTAAACCCTAAATCCTAAACCCTATTAAGCCCTCTGAAGAACCCAAACCCTACAACAGTTCTTTTCTTCTCCAAGGCGGCTGCACCGACCTCGGGGCTCAGGCTTTGCATGTGGCCTTTCATGGTGTCATCGGGGTTCTCAGGAGTATAGGTGTTATATACAGCTTATAGGGTGAGCTTATGGGGTTACATAGGGTTTATGCATCCAACAGCCATGGAAATCACTGTATCGTTTAGGATTTCGGTTCGGCACGGGACATATGAAAACATTTTTTTTTTTTAAACGGTGCAAGGTTTAGTGGCGGCGGGGAATGGATATGGGTACTGTAACATGATGGGGGTATATATGGATATTATATAGGGATACTTACAGGGGTCCACTCCCCCACCCCCCTTTTGTGCAGCAGTAAGTTTTGCAAGCATACAGTGAAGATGCCGTTGCTGGAGGAGATCCTGCAAACCGGCAAGTCCCCTAGACCCTAAACACGAAACCCCTTTGAATCTTGGGAGTTGGAGCATCTCAGAGACCCGGAATGGTACCAGATTCCTTCCATGAACAGTATTACCTGTATATACAACACACATTTAATCCTGTTCCCTTGGAAAGCCTAAACCAGGCAGTGCGGAAGCATGGATCCACCTCCCCAACATAGACACCAAATACGTCCTAATTGTTTTGGACTTATTCAAGGCCTATGTAGGCAGCGGGGGAGTAAGGTGGGGGGTTGTAGTATAGGATCCCGTGATGGAGGATCCCGTGATGGAATTCCGGTGCAGGTGCTTTCTGCCGTGGAGGTGGATTCTGGCCATCCGAATGCGGGAGCGACAGGGCACAACATTGCCTCACCCGACATTGCCGCAGCCTGGAGGGAACCTTGCAGGTGTTTAGTCATGCAGGTTTCATATGGGGCTCATGTAGACTTCATATAGGGTAATGCAGGGGTTATGTAGGTTGCGTAGGGTAGAACTGGTTTAGGGAGAGAGTAACAAGCGTTTCATAGGGACTGTATAGAGCTTAAGCCAAAACCCACCCTAAACCCTAACCCCTAAACCCTAAACCCTAACCCCTAAACGCACTGGTAAGGAAGTCCAGCATTTGGTAGCGGAAGGCCTTCTGCGCCGAGTCCCTGAAGACATGCTGGCAGAAACAGAGGAGCGCATGAAGTACGAAGCTTAGTGGTGGTCAGTAATATCACTGTGGGTTAGTGGGGAGTAAGGGTACATATATATGTATATATATATATATGTTTACACATACACACATGTATATGCATATATACATCTGTATATATATATATACATATAGGTTGTAGGGTTTCGAGTTTGGGGCGAGTATGGATTCTTATATGTAGGGATTATATCAGAGTTTAAATCTGTAATTCCCTGCCAACCACCAGTAAGGAAGGTCTTTGGGCGCACTTCTGGTGTGTGGAGGGATTGGGCTATTTGCTGAAGAGGTACATTTCTCAGGCTCAATCGCAGCTGCGCCTGGGCCTGCGCGCTGATTCAATGAGGCTTCACAATGGAAAAGTCGCTGTTGGTGGCACCCTGCGCGGCGTTGGCAATGAGCCCTCTCCAATCAAAGCCTCAGCTGACGTGGTGATCCTGGCCATGCCTGCCCCTGATGCCCTGCAACTCTTGCCAGACCTGCCAGACCATATTGCCAGCACGATGTCTCGCATCGAGTACGACAGCCGCACGGCCATTGCCATCAGCTTTGATTCTGCCTTGCAGGATGCGATTGTTCGAAGGTTTGACGGGCTTGCGGAAGTGGCCTTGGATGTACAAGCGCCGCATGAATTGCATTTGGTGTCATGGCAAAACATGAAGGACCACAGCCAAGCTGCCCACGGAGAACCAGTTCGTCTTGTGGTTCATTCTGCAGCCGGCACTTTGCTCTCTGACGGCCGGGCTTCGGCCTTGCGTGCGCTAAGCGGAATGCTCGGGCTGTCGCCCACCTTGCTGGAAGGCCTTGTGCTCGACTGCAAGGTTGTGCAGTGGCAGGTTTGCCAGATGGTGCGCCCCTTGGAAAGTGTTCCAACTTCGCTGCAGCTCCCTGAGCCAGCTCTTGCTCATGGGCCCATCATCATTGCTGGCGATTTCTGGTGCCAAAGCAGCTTCCTGGGATGTTTCTGTTCGGCCAGCGCGGCTGTGCGCCAGGCACTCGCTATCCTTCGACCAACTTGAGCTCTCGATAGCAGCAAAGGCTCAGGTCCATCGCACCTGCCAAGACGTGCACTGGCTACCTGGGATCCTACCATTAAGCAGCATCAAGATGCACAGGGTACTGACCATGGCAGGGTGGGGCGGCAGATGCCTGAATGTGTTCGCGACCACCTGGCTGCCACGTTGTGCCGCTGCCACCTTTTCCCTGGCCACTTACCGACTCGCACGGCATTGGTTCAGGAACATTGGATGTGGAAGTCTAACCCTGTACCAAGCCCTTCTGGCTCCACTTGGCTCCCCTCCGAAGACCAGGCATATCCATGCTCTGAGTTGGGAAGGCGCGCAGAAATAGGAGTTTCTGCATTCTTGGGGAGGCTATATCGACTACAACCACCAGACGAAAGTTTTTTCACAGCGGGAGTAGTTGAGGTGAAGCTGCTCTCTGGTATGGTTCGCCCGCTGCCATACAAACCAGACTCCGAATGTCCCCCCAAGCTCTAACATCCCAAGCCCGTATAACCCTCCCCACCTCAATCCTGAACCCTCTACATTTCCTGGAGCCTCCACAGCCCCCAAACCCACAATGCTCGAACCGTGGAACCATCCCTAAGCCCGAAACCCTAAACCCTAAACCTTCAGTCTCCAAGCCCCAAACCGCTACAACTCCAAAAGCCTTAAAGCTGGGGGCTTAGTAGGGAACAAAAGAATAGTAGTGTATTAAGGGAGAATGGAAAAGAAAATGGGTTTAGGGATAAGGGTTTAGGGTTAGTAGGGAATATCGGGATTGTATTCCCTTATTCCGCACTAAGAATCAGTAAGATTAAGACCCCCCAAACCTTGAAACCCCAAGCAGCTTTTTTCCTGCCCCCCCAAGCTTTCAATGGGTTCAAACTCAGGATAAATTGCCAACTGGGGCTTAGGGCGCTTAGGGTTCAGGGGTTCAGGTAGCAGATCGTTTCGTTGCTGCTACTTGTAGCGCTTCCTGCTTGAAAACGGCAGCGTCTTGTGGCATCGCATACGTTATCTCATTGTTTCTTAGTAGGGAATAAGGGAATATAATCACTACATAATCTCCCTACATAATATATTCTCTTATCCCCTGCTAACCCCTAGGAAGTTATTGTCCTCGTTATAGCGACCATGCGCCTGGAAGAGCCCGAAAGGCTGAGCAAAGCCTGCGCTTCAAAATGCTGCATGTCATACCAGAGCTTACCTGCCACTTAGGATTTAGGGTTTAGGGTTCGGCTTCATTTCAACTTTTTGCATGTTTGAATCAACCGACTTGCAGTGTGGTTCGGGAGCTGGGGAGGGGTATAGATCAAGTTCAGGTACGGCTAAACGAACATTCAGCAAGTGCCTGAGGTCAATATTAGTTAAGTAGCCGATCAGATGCCAAGATCTGCTAGCAAGCATTCTCTAGCCTGTAGTCTAGGTTCACAGTCTATTATAGTATCTTAGAGTATAGTATAGTATAACTTGATGTAAGCACGCATGTGCTTCAATCTCGCTGAATGAGCAATGGTGGGCTGCCTTCCCCGTGCAAATTTGAAGGTGCACCGCGTCAGAAGATGGGCGGCGCCGTTGTATGCTCCCGTAAGAAGTATCCGCCTAAAAGCGGTCTCTGATGTTTGGAAACACCCATGTAAGTCTCTGAGCACCCCTGCGCTCTTTGACTGCCAGCCGTTTCCCGGTCAACAGGGCCTCTCGTGATTTTGTATCTGCAGGCTTTGATCACCTGCTTCCTCTTCCAGGCCTTTGGGAGAAACTTGAGTAAATGCAGGGAAGTCAGCTCAAGGCTATTTCGTCAAAGCGCAACTGTGGGAAATGTTGGGTCCTTGCACTGGCACAGGCCGCAGCTGTCAGCGCGACAGGCGGGCATCATCATTGCATGAGCTATAGTCTGAACTCCTTAACTGGGGTTTTATGGGGGATTGTATAGGGGAGCAATTTAGAGGCTATTGGGGATACTAGGAGTTTAGACTATACCTCACATGGCTGCGCATGGTCTGCTCGACTGCCTGCCAATTCAGGCAGCGAGAGGGAGTTCACTTCCATCTCATGTGGTGCCGACTACACACTGGCTGTTGCGACCGCTTGGCACTCAATTCGAGGGAGGGCTTAAGGGCCCCATCTTAACATAGTAACAATAACAACAAGAGTAATAGTAAAAGCAAAAGTAATAGTGATGGCAATGGTAATAGTAATAGTAATAGTAACGGTAATAGTAATAGCAATAGTAATAGTAATAGTAATAGTAATAGTTTCGAGCAGGATGGGACTCCCATCACCTGGGGCTTCCCGCTTAGCGAGCGGCCAAAGGCACGGCATGTTGCGGCAGACCATTGCACGAAATGTCCTATAGTCTAAACTCCTTCAAGGGGGGTTATATCGGGGATTATATAGGGGACTACAAAAGGGTTACTAAGGGGGATGCTAGGAGTTTAGACTACAGCTCAAATGTCCCTGAGGGAATCCTTTAAGTCAACTGACCGCAGTGCTCAAGAGCCAACATGCAAACCGAAAACAGATCTCTGGTTAGATTGTCTTCGAACTATTATGTCATACTATAACCTACTATATTGTGATATACGTAGACGACATCACTGCAGCCACTGGGACCCCACACCACCCGGTCACCCAAACCCACCAGCCTCAACCAGCCCTGGCATAGCCTCTGCCGGAAGATGGCATGGCGATCTCATGTACCGAATGTCTGGAGGGCACATGGGACAAAATCCAGGAGCTCTTGTGCCTTAGCTGATGATGCCAGTCTTTGCCTGAATCTTATCTTTAGGGTTTAGTACATCTAGCACGGAATGGAGACACATAGTCCCCAAGAATGTAGTAGTAGTCTCCATTCCCTACTAGCAATCCACCAAAGACGCAAACCCTAAATCCACCCTAAGCCCTATACCCCAAACCCTACACCCACCTTAAACCCCCCCAAAAAAAACCCTAAACCCTAAACCGCGTGTGCCGTAGGTCGGCAGCCGGGCTCTCCGATGTCGCGCAGGCCTTCGCTACTTCAAAATCTGCGGGAAAGATGTTTTGCCATTTTTTCAGGGTTTAGGGTTTAGGGTTTAGAGTTTAGAGTTCTTCCCAATAACGTTGGGACATATTTTTCCTTACCCTCTCTTTTGAGGGAAAGTCGTCTTCCCAATAGTTTGGTGGATTTTTTTTCCCACTTGTTTCGGGTTTGCTCTGGAACTGTCTGCTTGAGATGCTTCCAGAGATGAACCCAGTTCCAGGAGCCGCCTACGGTTTAGGGTTTAAGGTTTCAGTGTTTAGGGTTGAGGGTTAATGCGGATACGAGAAGTAACTTACTGGGGGTTTGTAGGAAAGTAGGGAATGTACTATATAGGGACTGAGACTATATAGGGATTATATCCCCACTAACCACCAGTAAGATAATAGCGACAGCATGATAAACAGTTAAGTGAGTAATAACGGTAGTAGCAGCATACTATGGCAAGGATACGGGGGGTTGTCAAGATTATGGTCCCCAAAAGGGACCGCAATTTTGGCAACTTATCATGTCAGTTACAAACCCTCAAACCCCCTGAACCCTAAATCCCTAAACCCCGTAAAGCCTTAAACCATTACGAATACTTCTTGCTTACCAGGCAACGCATCACGACCTGCTGGAGCTCGTTACGGAGCTGGAGAGCATCCAGGAAAGCCGCGTGCTTGTTGACCAGGGGCTGCTTGCAGACCTCATCCGCCGCTCGGCATGTAGGGTTTAGGGTTATACATAAGGATTACATAGAGGTTATGTAGAGATAACGGAGAGAAAACATGGAAACTACAATTTAGGGTACTATTTAGGGTGTAGGGTTTGGGGTTTAGGGTTTACACCAATATGTGGTTGTGCAATTTCCACAAGTAGGGGGACTCCCAAAGAGCCCCCAAACATCATAATCCTTATTATAGGGGCACCCAAAACAGGTATCCCTAATTTTGGGAAAGTCAAGTTTCATGAGCCAGGAATCCCCGCCCATCACAAGGGTAGAAGGTATCCGAAAACTTAAGGGTTCAGAGTTGAGGGTTTAGGCTCTAGGGTTTAGGGCGTAGGTCTGTATCATTGTTACCGTTATTGTTGGTATCCTGTTGTCAAATCCCAGGCAAGTATGACTCCCAGATGCAGAACCGATCAGGGCCCTTTCCGGAATACCTCTCTCTCGACCTGCCGGTGGACGAGCGCGAATCTGGAATGGTGTTAAGGAAGTGAAACGTCTCAGAAATCATAGTAAGGAAATCGTAGTATTGACCGTGTGTTCATAGGGAGGAAGCGGTAATTTCCAAAATAGATATTTATACACAATATATATGTACAAGGTGTATTTTTACACGAAAATATGCATATCCATTTTTTGGTAGCTTAATTGCATCCCATGGGCTCCTAGGACCCCCACTACCTGGTACCCCACTACCCATCTAAACCCAGGTGAAGCAAAAATATGGCCTCAATAGTAGTGGGGTCCCGGGTAGTGGGGATCCAAAGACTTCCCAAACCCTAAACCCCAAACCCTAAGCCCTAAGCCCTAAGCCCTAAACCCTAAACCCTAAATCAAACAGCGACTAAGGAATACAAGATGCTGCCGCTCCCCACCAAGACCTTACGACCCATCCTCGAAGGTGCCAAAAATCAATAATGGGGGTTTAGGGTTGTAGGGTTCAGGGTTTAGGGGTTGCCTTTAAAGACTCAGATTCAGTTGCCCTACTAGAGTTAAGGGTTTAGAGTTTAGGGTTTAAGCGGAATATGGGTATATAGAAAATAATGGCGTTTCCGCGCTGTAATAACTTGATTTAAGTCCCTTAGCAGCAACCCAGCAGTAGTTGTGGCTGCTACTTCTAGCTCGGTCGTGGTGCAGACTAAGAAGAATGAAGCTAATATTCTCGATAACAAGACTGCACTAATTAAGCTTTTGAAGGCAGCCACAGCGGTATGCATACCAGTACGAATAATGGTCACAACGCAAATTTCAACAACAATACTAATACGACGTGTATTTGTAGCTGTAAGTGGTTTCTTTCTTGTCCAGGAACCACTGCGTCCGAGCTGCTGGACCATCTGAGGGAGGAGTTTGATGTTCCCCTTCATCCGCACTTCGTGATGCGGATTCTGGAACTGTCCATCGACCTCCACACGAAGCGAGATAAGGCCCACGGCCCTGTCATGAAGCTCCAAGTGCCGGGAGTAGCCCAGAGCGTGGTGAACGTCAACGTCTCCGAGAGTTGCAGCATTGCGCAGTCCAGGACCTGACGAACAGTCCACATCTGTGTTCCGCTTGCATGTTCTTCTTCTTGTTTAAGAAGTGATGGAAGGTGCTGGTGGATTTTGTTGCTGCACATCTGTCACTCGTTTGCTGTATATGAGTCCCGGGTTACGCTTACATCGCAAGATGCCTGCTCAGCAAGAAGCAAGATAGCCGCAAGATCTTCATCCCCCCCGCGCAAAGTTTCGTGTCCTGCGTTGCAGCGTGGTTGGTTGTCTTGGTGGTGGTGGTGGTGGTGGTGGTGGTGGTGGTGGTGGCGGTGGTGGCCGTGGTGGCGGTGGTGGCGGTGGTGGCGGTGGTGGCGGTGGGAGTGGTGGGGGTGGTGGTGGTGGTGGTGGTGGTGGTGGTGGTGGTGGGTGGTGGTGGTGGTGGTGGTGGTGGTGGTGGTGGCGGCGGTGGTGGTGTTGTCGTTTTTTTGTTTTGTTTTCTTGCTGTTG
>CAJNIZ010047315.1:13807-25906 GCA_905231905.1 Symbiodinium pilosum | reverse complement strand
GCATCCCTGCCCAAACCATAATTCCGTTCGTGTTCCAAGGCCCCTGAAAGCTGTTTTATGTTGGGTCTTTTTTTAGAAAAAGACAACCTGGCATAAAGCCTCTTTCAGGCTTCCTTAAACACGTTTCGTATGCAAATTCTCAGTATTTTTATGCCTTGGCTGAATATGCCCCTCTCGCCCACTCGGCGAGACGAGGGGGCGAAGCGTGGTTCAGGTGAACCTGTCCAAGGGAGCTTATCCCTGGACCGTCACCAACAATTTCATATGAGCTGTAGTCTAAACTCCTTTCAGGGGGGTTATATAAGGCATTATATAGGGGACTACTATGGGGATTATCAATGGGGATGCTAGGCTAGGAGTTTAGACAATGGCTCATATGTTGAAGACCCCTTCAGCCCTTGCGGAGCTGCAGTTCATGCGCAGCAAAGCTTGTTTTCGTAAAGGAGACTTCGTCAGAATGTGTTTGTCCGCCGCACCAAAACAAACTATTGGGATTATATTGGGTTTATTGGGGTTATATTGGGATAATTAATGCGCCCCTTTCCAAGAAAACAAGCTAAAGCCGCATGCAGTTTGTTTCTCTACCTTCCCTTTTTCGTGAGCCACTCTAGAATGCCTCCAAAACCCCAAGCTCGCTGCTGGTAAGGAACTCAGACCAATTGCCATAGCATGATATGGATAAGTTAAGGCTTCCCTATATAGGGTTCCCAGTTTTCTTTAAGGTTTCACAGCGCTTCACACAACCCAGTATGCCTAAACCCTAAACTTTGGGGGAGGACCACGGCACATTCACTGGGACCCCCAAAAAGGCATCCCTAATCTTAGGAACCCGCCAAGTCAGCCTGCCCTAGACCCTAAACTCTAAGCCCTAAACCCCGGCTCTAGCCCCTAAACCCTCATCCCCAAACCCTAAACTGGGCATTTCGTGCATTCGAAGAGAGGCGCAGCAACCCTAAACCCTAATCCCTAAACCTGAAGCCTACACTTTTGAGAAGGATTGTGGTGTTGGGTGACACGCACGGGCAGCTGGCTGACGTGCTCTGGGCTGTGTCGGAGCTGGGTCTGCCAAGCGACACTGGATTGCTGTTCATAAGGCTTAGGGTTTAGGCTTCTAGGGTCTAGGCTTTAGGGTTAGGTTAGGGTTTACGGTTAAGGGTTTAGGGTTTAGGGTATATGAGGGTTTAGGGTATATGAGGATGTATGGAGGTGTATGAGGTTTAGGGCTAATAGGGGGATAATGGAGAATCGAATGGAGTAGGAGATGGAAACGCGGAATTATAGTATATAATGGGAATAAGCAGGTTTTAGTAACCAGAGCCCTCAAAACAGGGACCCCGTTGTTTTCTTATGGTAGTTGTGGGATCCCAATGTGTGGGGTTGGGGTTACAGGAATACTCTTACTAGTTCAGAAATGGGGATACATAGAGGTCATCCAGAGATATATGGGCTTTGGGATAGCTGCCACCAGGAAACTTTTATTTTCTTACTACATGTGAGTTTTTTTGGTAACTTCATTGAAGTTTCTTAGGTACGGAGCATGTCCATATTTTGAGTCACTTAAATGAAGGTTCTTAAAAGCAACCCAGGAGAAGAACGTCTACGTGCTCAACGGGGATATCGTACCTTAACACCAACCCAAGACTCTAAACCCTCAACCCTAAACCCTAAATCCAAAACCTAGATTTTAAACTTTAAACCCTAAACCCTAAATCCAAAACCTAGATTTTAAAAACACCCTAAACCCTAAACCCTAAATCCAAAACCTAGATTTTAAACCCTAAAGCCTAAACTCTAAAACCTATGCCCTAAACTCTAAAACCTATACCCTAAACTCTAAAACCCATACCCTAAACCCTAAACCAAGCTGGGGGCTTGCTGAACAGTTGCTTCATTTGGGGTTTCCCCAAAATTAGGAGTACCTTTTTCGGGAGACTCCATAAACTATACATTATTGGGGTCCCCCTACTTTCAGAAACTTTTTTCGGAGTACCTATATTGAGGGCTAGGGCTAAATCATGTTGGGGGTTTAGATGGACCATACTTTGGTTTGGCTAGCTGTATGACAGCAGGAAGTTGGGGAGGAGGGCTTCTAAAAACGATCCCTATTTACTCTCAAATGTGCACCTCCAATCAGCTTCGTTTAGGGGGAACGCAGAGGGTAGTAGGGGGTGGTTGAGCGAACCCACAAACCCTAAACCCCAAATCCATAGTCGTATCGACTGAGGCAGACCGTTGCGATTGGTCTACAGAGATCTTCATGCTCCTTACTGATGCTTAAGGGGGATTGGGTTTAGGTACGGAAAAAGATACCGGCGACTACTTTGTTCCCTTCATTTTGAGGCGTAGGAATGGAAAGAACCATGGAAACTACCGTACGTACTATGATCTGAGTAGTTATGGGGATCATATAGGCATAGTAATACCCTAAACTTAGACCCCTACTCTTCCTTCAGCAGCAGTAAGGCTCTTCTTGACAATCACTTTGCAGTATCCCAACGACCCCGTGGTTGTCATCAATCGAGGTCCGCCGATTCTGGGTTTAGGGATGTGCTGCCCAAGCTTTGAACGGCTTCAGCGGTAGTTTTAGGGTATTTACCATTTCTTGGTTTTTGTCTGGTCTCGTGATCTTTCACCTCCTCCTCCATAAATCCAGGCAACCATGAGTGCATGACCATCAACGGCTCTCGTTGCGGGGGTTTTCAATACGAGCTGCTGGACAAGTATGGTGCTATTTGGGGCCCATACTTGCATTCCATGTTCGGCAGCCTCTTTCGTATCCTTCCCGTGGCAACCCTGGTCAACAATGTGGTTCTTGTCATCCACGGTGGAGTGGGCCGTGACCCAGAGAACCAGCTCCGCCGCTTACAAGACCTGGATGCGGACTTGCGGGAGGCAGCAGAGGGGTTTATTGGGATTACATTGGGCTTATATTGGGTTTATTGGGATTATATTGGGCTTATACTGGGTTTATTGGGATTATATTGGGCTTATATTGGGTTTATTGGGATTATATTGGGCTTATACTGGGTTTATTGGGATTATATTGGGCTTATATAGGGTTTATTGGGATTATATTGGGCTTATATTGGGTTTATTGGGGTTATATTGGGCTTATATAGGGTTTATTGGGATTATATTGGGCTTTTATTGGGTTTATTGGGGTTATATTGGGATAATCAATGGAAAAGAAAATGGAAACTAGCATTCAATAGCTTTAGCAAGGATGGGATCTCTTAGAGGCTCAGAGAGTCTTTGCAGCAGCTCCCTTGAGATAAATCCAGCATTGCTGGGATTTGACAGGGAGAGCCTGGTGTTGAGAGCATGCCTACATACTGTTGTTGATACAAAATCCTGAAGCATAGTAGAACACCATAGTTCCCAAAAGTAGAGGGTACTTAGGGTCATGCAGGATTTCTGGCATCCACCCTAAACCCTAAACCCTGAACCCGGAACCCTAAACCCCAAACCCAATACAACCGATGGGCACATGTAAGAGGTTTGAAGGGTTGGAAAAAACAATACAACCCTTATATGCCTATAGTCCCCCTTAGGTAGATAGAATTTGGGGTATGGGGATTTTATTACAATATACCCAAAGCCATATTCTATCTACTTAAGGGGAACTATATTTCCTATACTATATGCCATCATGTCGAGGCATCTGTCAATCCGTGGGGCTTGGAAGGCGATGAAGGCATGGACGCCTTGGTGGATGCCTTATGGTCTGATCCCACAGCTGCCAGGTTGGTTAGTGTTTAGGGTTGTGTGTGGGGTTTAGGGTTTAGGGTCGTGGGGTTTGGGGGGTGTCCCCAAAAATGGAGGATGAAACGGACAAAAATGGAAACTGGGTTTTATGGGGCAATATCATGTACGGAATTAAGGAACTTGCATACAGTACTTTTAGCTATATACAAAAGGCTGGCTGTTTAGAACGTATGTATCCACATTGTGGTAGCTCAGCTAAAGGTCCGTACACAAGGAACGCCAGTCATTTACTATTTATCCATACTATGGTACAACTTCTCAACAACAACCCAGGATATGCCCGGCAGCCGTGTGAACACGCGTGGAACTGGTCACACCTGGGGACCTGACTACACGAAAAGGTTCTGCCAAAGCAATGGTGTGAAACTTGATGGCTGTTAGTCGGGAATGGAGGAATGGATTCCTATAGTGGTCTCCATATACTCCCCTGTAGAATAACGTGGTCTCCGTTTTCTTTTCCATTTGTTCCTTCCCCTCCGAGACCCTAAACCCTGTAGCAGTCTCCAGTTTCTTTTCCATCTCTTCATTCCCTACTAGCAACCAGTAAGGAAGCTGGTCATTCGCTCCCACCAGGTGCCACAGGATCAGCACCTCAACTGGCATTGGCGATGTCGGTCTCTTTTTGGGTACCCTAGATCTTAAAGGACATATTATATTGCGGGCCCAAAAAGGACCACAAGTTTGACAAACCTACCCCAAGGCCAACAGTTTGCACCTAGCACGTGCTAAGAAGTTCTGCCCAAACTTGCCCAAACTTAAACCCCAAACTCTAAATGAATTGGGGGTGTGGCTACCCTGAACCTCCAAGTAGGAACCCTAAACCCTAAACCCTAAGAGGGATTCTTGCAGTGCTTGGAGCGCAGCCTCGGGGCAATTTCATGATTGCTTCAGACGGTAAAGAAATCACCTCCCCTCGAAAATTTTTGTAAAACGCCCAGCCCCCCCCAATATTAAGTCTTTCCGATATTATATATCACAGTATATATTATTATTTGGGGAAAAATTGATTTTAGGGAGGTGGGGTGGGGTGTAATATTAGGGGGAGGTGATTACTTAAAGCGGACTTTAGGCTTCTCCTAAACCCCTAAACCAAGGAGTGGGGTCTACGTCCACAAGGCCCACAAAAGCCAGCTGATCACCGTCTTCAGTGCTTCGAACTACAGGCCAGCATCCTTACCTGTATCAGGGTTTAGGGTTTAGGGTTTAGTATAGGGTTTAGGGTTTAGGGGGGTTTAAGGGTTTAGGGTTTAGGGTTTAGGCAAACACTTGCAATGGTTGAGTCCGAATATCCGTGTGACACAACTACAAAAATTTAGGTTTAGGGTGTAGGGTTTACGGGGTGTAGGTGTAGGGGTTAGCAGAGAATGAAGGTCACATGGAAAAGAATATTGATAATGACATGGAAACTACTGTATATTCGGATGATATACGGATATATAGAAATATCTATCCAATAATCAAATTGACAAGACAACGGACAACCTGGTGTTCAACGGCTTATATAGGGTTGGGGGTTCAGGGCTTACCTACCTCTGGTTAGAGGGATGGAAAATCAATGGAAAAGTACATGGGGGCATGAAATGGAAACTAGGGTTGTGTAGGTAGGGTACTGGCTGTTAACCCCCAACAAAATAGTTTTCTTCACATTCTTTTCCATGTCTTCATTCCCTGCTAGTCCCTATCTGCTCCCCTGTGATAGTCCCTACATTCCCACCTCCACTCCCCGATTTTAGGGTCATCAACCCTAGGTAACAAAGTAGTTCGTTCACGGCCCTTAGAACGCCGTTGGCCGAACTCCAAATTTTGCCTAATTTCGTCAGTTTGCTACACTTCAAAGCCGCCGGCGTGCTGTTGGCTCTGCTGGGTGTGGTGTTAGGGGAGGGGGGCGTGGGGGCGTGGGGGACGATTATGTGCAGGTTCTCCTGAAGACATATGACAACAAGTTGGTTTTTGCTGTGCGCAGAGTCTTCGCAAACAAAAAAAGACAAGTTCTTTGATTATGTGCAGAATGTACGCAAATCATAAGAACGCGTAGGCATTTTCCCAAATGCAGAATACAAGCAAGACAGAATGGCAAAACCTCCTTGTTCCGTTTGTACACTTACCGCAGGCACCTTGAGTCAAGCAAAATCTTCGCAGTCTTTTGTACGTAGCCCTATGATTGCTGATACTGGTAGCGGAGCAGGTGAAATACCTGCATCCGGTAGGGTAGGTACTTTTTGTATCCAGGCTGGGCGAGCCCACAATGTCGACCCAGGAATTCGACCCCTTGTAGACTACTTCGCTCCCTGAGCCAAGAGTGTCTCTGGCAATGAGGAGCTTGCCAGGTTGCGTGATCAATGGTTGGGTTTATGGGATAATTATGATCCTTATGATCCTTAGCTTGAATGCGCGCCCTGGGGCTGGACGAGTGCCATATAGCTTGGATTCTACAGCGCCTGGATGATGCGGCTCCTGTCATCCGACTTGCGATGTGGAACCGACACCGACAAGGAATTAGAACTTGTGACTCAGGGCTGAAAGCTTGCATGCGCCCATGCTCTTAAACGTCCAGTGCCATAAGTGCGCTGGCTGGCGTGCAGTCCGTCGTCTGTTTCTGGGAAGGAGAAAAAATGTTACCTAAACTTTACGCTCAGCGTCTGTGGACTTCTGACCGAGGAGGTTCCCAAGACCGTGTACCAATGAACGTTTTGCATGCATCTTGTCAAAAACACCTATTTCAGCCCGATGGAGCCCTTCCAAGAATATGCGAGCAATTGTCGAAAAGAGTTCATAACAAATCGTTTCGCCAGAACTTTGAAACCTCACTTTCCGAAACAAAAAAAATTGAAATCAGCATAAACGTATTTCGAAATGATACATTTCCACGATGAGCCTTGCTCGAATCCTCCAAGGCATGTAACAGGCCGAGAACCCAGTAGTTTCCGTTTTTTCCACTCCCCCACTTTTTTAATGACTCTAAGCATCCTAAACCTTAAACCCTGTTTCTGTTGTTTTTTCATTCTTCACGCCCTTACGCAACTGTAACTCGTTCCCTAAGCCCTTCAAAGGGGCCGCAAGAACCGGGCCGGCGCAGTGATCCTTCAGCCGGGGGCCAGCGAGGACTCCTTGGATGCCCTGTGCTACTCGGTCTGGCCTGTTACTTACAAGGCTTATACAAGTAGTATTTAGGGCCCCTGGGCTCATATACGGTTATAGGGGGTTTATTATATGGGGTTTTCTAGGATTGTATAGCGTTCAGGGCTGTAGGTGCGGATTGGAAACGAAAATGGAAACTGCAACATTCTTCCGGGCTTAGGGTTTAGGAACGGAAAAGAACATTGAAACTATCGTAGTATTCAAAAGTTTAAGGTTTTAGGATATCAGGGTATATTTTTCTTATTAACCATCAGTTAGAGAAGGGATGCCTCTGTGAATGTCTTGCTGGTGCTTGCAGGGCGGCGGGGAGGTGATCCTGATCATATTCCTCGGTATAAAACTTCCATGAATACCCTTACCTGCATTTAGACGTTCGACGGAGTAAATCTAACCCGGCCTAACTTCACCATTTCCCAGAATTTCTCTTCTTGAGGGCCGCAGGTGGTGAGGGTTTACTTTCATTTGCAATAGTAGTTATATTATCAATAACCTACTCCCCCTTAAACGCCAGTAGCCATTCTCCCTTGAAACTTTACATCCTAAACCCCAACTCCTAAAACCATCGGAACAAAGGTGCAACATAAACAACAAGCTCTACATCCAAAGCCCTTACCTGATTCCCTAAATCTAAAAACCCCAAATCTTGAGCCTTACATCCTGAGCCCTCAACCCCCCACCCCCAAATCCTAAACATTACATCTGCAACCCTCGACTCCTAAATCCTAAGCCCCAAACCCTTTTGAAATGCGAGGCCACGACCTGGGTTCTTGTCCCTCATGGCGTGTCCTTTCGAAGTCGGCGAATCTCAAGCCACGGACCCGGCTGCAGGGCGACATTGGCCGCCTGGCTTTTAAGATTTTTAAAGGGTTAGGATCTGAGGTTTGGAAGACAGAGTTGTCCCAAGGTTGTATTAATCCTGCTTTGGAGGCTTCCATGCGCAGAAGGGGCCAACATGGATACCAACATAGGATAGTCCACACAGGGAATTGTAACCCGTGGAATCGGGAAAACCCAGGAAAGGGATGTATCTTGGAGATGTTGGCCGAGTTAGCCGCAATGGCCTGAGTTGGAAACGGATCAGTTGAGAACAGGGCAGGGGCAAGTCAGACATGGACGGAGGCTTCAGTCAGGAACGGACAGTGGGCGAGTCAGAAACTAGAGTCGGGAACAATACAGAACAAACACAGGCTGAGAACAGGTTCAGGGCTGAGGGACTAGCAGTTCAGGGCTGAGGGACTAGCAGCTTGAGACGCTTTAGTTTTTAGGATTTCTGACTCGAAGCATGTTCATTCTCGACTCACACCCTTCCTGTTCTTGACTCACGCCCACGTTTCTGACTAACCCTCCCGCCTGTTCCTAACTCGCCCCACTCTTGTTCCCGACTTGTGCGCCTAACTCGCCTGTCATCCGTCTATTTAAAGAGATATATAGTAATAATGGAAAACAAAATGCAAACTACTATAGTCCTCAGGGTTTCGGGTTTACGATTTAGTGTCAGGGGGTGAAAAAGGGGGATAACTAGGGTTACGACATGGGTTATTAACCTTTTCACTAAGTCCCCCTGACCCTCCAAGTAGCTGCTGGAAACATTTCCAGCTATAGTCCCCCTTAAGTAGACAGAATACGGAATTTACCTACAGAATGAGATCCCCATATACTCATATTCTATCTATTGAAGGGGGGCTATAAGTTGATGATGAGCCTAAAGCCTAGACCTTAAGTCCTAAACCCTAAACCACAAACCTTAAATACTAAACCCTAAACCCCTAAACCCAAAACATTGTAAGTTGATGATGAGCTCATTGCGGAGTTGCTCCAGCACTCCATGGGCTTGCTGGCGGAATGGCGTGTTCCGCTTTGGGAGGCCTGCACACGTCCGGTGCTCAGAGTTCAGACATATGGGGTTAATCTAGGTATGCTATGGGGTATATAGGGTCTTTGGAAGCTTAGATAGATCACAGCAGTATGGTACAATTTGAAAATCAAATGGAAAAGGACATGGGACATGAAATGGAAATTGAGTTTATATCCCATGCTCAAGCGTTTATCAAAGTGGATGGCTAAGGCCAATGCAGACCCAAGCCTCCAAAGCGATCTACACGTTAGATGCCTTAGAGTAACTTGGGGAAGCCTATAGGGGTTATTTGCAGTTCATATCAAGGATCTAAATTTTAGATCCTCACAGGGATCTGGGGAGCTGCAGAGGCGAAGATGTGTCGCTGAAGGGGGTGATCTCTCTATCCTCCTGGCGGCGGATCTGTCGAAACACGACCAAAATCTACATCGACTGGGTTTTGGTGGCTCGCCTCGTGGGCGGTGCAAGCCAGAACAATCTGCGGTACATGGAGACACTCAATCGCTTCGGTTTCGAGATCGCCTCGCAGGCAGTGTAAAGGGACGAGGTCCACTCCCCTCTATAGGGTATCACCCAAAAAAACATTTGTCAGTGTCGAACTTGAACATTGAAGCTACCATATCACAAGGGACTACATAGGCGCCACTGTAGGAGCTAGCATGTTACATTTGGAGGTTCAGGGTAATTTTGGTCCAAATATGCTTCTACCCGAAACCCTAAGCCCTACACCCTAACTAAACTGGGTTATAATTGCCTTGAATCCCCAAGTAGGGACCCTAAATTCCAAAGCTCCCCTTCCGGCGCAGGTGGTGGAGAGCCGCCTTGCCAGTTCCGTCTTGGCTTCCATCTACCTAACCATGATGCCTTGCTGTTTGTTAGGGTTTAGGTTGGGTACTGCCCCCACCCAGTAACAGTCTATATTAGGGGTCCTACTAAGGGCTATATATAACCTTATTATAATCAGTATCCAACTGTTACTGAGGGGGGGCAGTACCCAAGGTTTAGGGTTTCAGGGTTTTCAGTACTTGGACATTCAGGCTGGTGAGAACCCAAACATAATCGGTAAGTATGATGTATTAGGAGACTCAAGGGGCTTATGCTTGGGTTCTAAGTGTGCGTAGTCATGATCGGTTTAAGATTCTCCGGAACCTCCACGTAGGGAAGCAAGGAGCGGATTGAAGGAATTGAAGTGTATAGTAGCCCATAGCGTGGAAGTTCCTATAGTGGCTCCTACATCATCCCGTGTAACATGTTAGCTTCCGTGGTTGTTTTAATTCCTTGATTTCCTAAATCCTAGACTATAGACCCTAGAGACTTTAGAAACGGACACTGCTCTTTAGGGTTCAGGGTTTCAAGCCCTAAGCTGTAGTTTCCATGTTCCTTTCCATTCCTTGCAATTCCCCTAAACCCTAAACCCTAACAAAAAAGCAAGGATGAGGGCTGACGAGTCGCTTCAGCAGCTCATGGGCAACCTCTGCCAGGCAGTTAAATTGGTTTGGCGGTGTGTAGGGTTAAGGCCTGGGTTGGTAGAGAAAAAAAGAGGGAAGGGGGTATAGGGATTCTTGCAAGGCGTCATATAGAAACTCATATACTCCGAACCCGAAACCCTGAACCCTAAACCCTAAACCCTGATACCCCAAACCTTAATTCCTTCAGTCTCCACGAGTCCCCGCTGAGGCCGGCCAGCGAGCAGCCCCGGCCCGGCAACTGTTAGATGGCCCGATCCTCACGCGGTTTAGGGTTTAGGGCTTAGGATTTAGGGTTCAGGGTATGGGATTTAGAGTTTAGGGTTGTACAGGGATTATAGAAGGACAATGGAAAAGAAAGTGGACATTACCCTTTCGGGTTGAGGGTTTAGGGATATTATCCATGATGGAGAATCACATGGATAACAAAAATGGAAAATGGCATGGAGACCGGGGTTTCAAAGAGTAAGGGGTCCCTTGGACGTGATATAAGGACTAATGTAGGGATGTATGGGTTTCTTGGATTTATGGACTAGGGATGGGACCCCTAAACCCTAAACCCTGAAGAAGTGGGACCCCCAGGATTGGAAATATGTTAAACCCAAAACCCTGAATCCTAAACGCATGGACTGCGCCCAGGGTTTCCTGACAGGTCTATGCGAGATCCTGCGTCGAAATGGCGTTACAGGCACTTGGCCAAGACAGTAACAGTACTTATAAAAGTCCTAATAGAGCAGTATTAATAGTAATTTCGGTAATAATCGTAATAATAGAATACTAATTATCGTAATAATGGTAATATCCTAGTATTAGTAGTAGTAGTAGTAGTAGTAGTAGTAGTAGTAACTAGTCTCGACTCCCGAGGACCCGAGACGGCAGCCGTGCTGCGCAGCATGGAAGCGCACATCGGCAGTCGGCAGACCACACTGATAGACGTTGCAGATTTCCTTTCTGCCTGGAGATGTGCCGCAGGCGGGTATGGTAGTTTCCCTAAATACGGATACCCCAATGTAGACCCCCAAATACAATCCTTATTATGGGAACCGCCCAAAAAAGTACACATAATCTCGGGGAATTCCCGTATGCAGTGTAGAGGTGCCCACTACCCCTTTAAACCCCAAACCCTTAACCCTAAACCCTTAACTCTAAACCCTCAACCCTTGACCCTAAACCCTAAACCCTTAACCCTTAACCCTAAAGTTAGACCTCCTGGGCTCTTGCAAGGCATCTCTGCAGAGCTGACGCCCCAGCAGTCGGAGCTTCTGGGTTGTTGTTAAGGAACTCAATTTAAGTTACTATATTGGGGAAACCCTATTAATTACCATATATACCCATTATGGCAACTTAATTTAAGTTCCTTAACAGCAACCCAGGCTTTCTGCTCGGATCTCACGGCTTTTGGGCTCCGAGAGGCGCTGTCGAAAGAGGCAATTGGGTCAATATGGGGCTGGTCAGGATTATGATCCCTTTTCTGGGTAGTCTAAATATTCGGTGCCGTAGTATAATAGGGGTCCAAAAAGAGACCATAATTGTGACAACCGCACATATGTGCATGACTTTTGCAAGTAGTACCAACTAGTAGTATTCTTATATAAGTATATAAAACTAGTATTACTATTATCATTATTGTTATTACTCTTTGTATTTTTTGTTCTTTTACTATTGCTATTTTTTTTTTTACAAAGAGGCTCAGCAGTCTGGCGCCAGCTTCCTCTACGACTCTGCCCCGCGGCAGAAGCATCGGATGCCAAGGGTCCCCATGCGAACGTGGGTCCCACAGAGCGAGGTGCAAGGTATAGGGTTTATAGGGGTTATATTGGGATAATGGAAAAGAAAATGGAAACTACTGTTTAGGGTTTTGGGTTATAGTCCCCC
>CAJNIZ010047315.1:0-13784 GCA_905231905.1 Symbiodinium pilosum | reverse complement strand
TTAAGGGGGACAATATTCTGGGTAGGTAGCACAGTCAGAGAGTACTGCATCTCAGGATGGATTTCTTCAACATGGCAGATACTGATGGCGATGGAAACTTGACTGCTCAGCCTAATGTAGGTCACAGTTGGTCAACGTGTTTATATGACAGGATATGTGACCATCCATCCCCTAAACCCATAACTTTTTTTCACATGGAAAGAACCATGCAAAACACACGCAACACAAAAAGACAAATTGAGGATATATGTCCATCGATGAGGGCTTTGACGCCTTAGTCAAGCACCTGCATCAGACCACGGGGCGCGAGGCCATAGATCTGTTGCCTTGTGCATGCTGTGCTGGGGGAGTCAATGTCATTAGAAGCTCGTAATCTCTGTAGTGCTACTGAAGTTAGTCTCGGGATGTAGAGGGATTTTTTTAGGATGTAGGATCCAGGGTTTAGGGTTTCCCAACATTAGGGATACTTGTTTGGGGGTCCCCATAATAAGGATGACCGTATTTTGGGGTCTATATTGGGGTTCCCTTTTTTGCGAAACTACCTTGTACTACTCGTGCCGCTAGTAGGATTATTATGAAAATACGGTGTTATTGCAATTAGTACCTCCGTCATCATTGTCGATATGACATTTAGTGCGCCTGGTGCTGTTGCTCATAAGCTAGGTGGGATTTTGCTACGACTTTAGCACTTCATGGCTTTTGGCCCTAAGCCTAAACCTTAAACCCTCAACCCAACACCCAAGTTCCTCTCTTTCATAGTAACTGAGCTAAAATTCAAGCATTTTGGTATCGCCAACATTAGTCGTGTTAGTATTACGATTCTCATTCTTGGTATTATTGTTATGGATATTAGTAGTAAGTAGTACTGTCAGTATTATTGCCATTATTGATATTTAGCATTATTGCTGCTGCTGTTATGAACCCAGAACCCTTTATACCCTCAACCCGAATACCCCCGTATAAGCCCCAGGCCCTACCTAAACACTAAACCCCCGGTTATTTGAAACTATGTATCATGGGTTCCCCTACTACCCCCCTCATAGGTTCCCCCCTAATTAACCTTAATGGGGCCTAATTATCATCAAATAGTTTTAAGTACTAGAGGGGGGTGTAGTATAGAGAGGGGTAGTAGGGGAACCCTCAACCCCAAACCCTAAATCCCAAACCCTAAACCCCACACCCCAAAACCCTAAACCCCAAACCCTAAACCCCCAAGCCCTAAACCCCCAAACCCCAAACCCTAAACCCTAAACCCTAAACCCCCAAACCCCAAACCCTAAACCCTAAACCCCAAACCCGAAACCCCCAACCCTAAACCCCAGCAAGGTGAAGGCTGAGGAGGCCTTGGAGCTGCGAGGAGTGTTGAAGGCGGCGGACTCCACCGGCTCAGGTGCCTTAGACTGGACTAGGGGTTACAAAGGGGATATATAGGGGTTATAGGGGTTACATAGGGGATATACCCCAATAATGGAGAATCAAATGGAAAAGAAAATGGAAAATGAAATGGAAACTGGGATTATAGGGTTTATAGGGGTTATATAAAGGTGATAGAGGGGGAGGGATAATGGAAAAGGAAATGGAAACTACTTTTTCGGGTTTGGGGCTTAGGATTTAGGGTTTTGAAATTCAGGGCTTAGGTTTCAGGAGTTTAGGGTTTAGGATTCAGGCCTTACAGTTTTGAGCGGAACGGCTTCGGCGTTCAGGAGTTAATTAGCTGGTACTTTGGGATCATTCTTAAGTTCCTTTCACAAGTAGTTTTATGGGAATCTGACGTACCATCCAGACGAGCCGCTGTCCACGTTGAGACTGCTTGAATTAAGTTGCCATGAGATGGACATACTGTAAATGTTTGGGTTTCCTTAAAATGGCAACCTAGCTTAAGTTGCGTAATGGCAACGCTAACCCCGAAACCCTTAAACGGCAACCCAGTAGTGGCACAGGCAAGCTGAACTACTTGGAGTTCCTGCTTCTGTTCGATCGACAGTCGCCACGCTCACTGACGCATCAAGCAGTCCTAGATCTGCTTTGCTTTCAGGCCGTCGCCCGAACTAGTAGAGGGATATATAGATACATATATATATATATGTATACTTATAGGGGTATGTAGTATATGGGAAAAACACACCGTTGTACAGAGTTTTTATTGGGATTTTATGGGGGGTATGAAGGGATATGTGTGATCTCGGAAACCCCAAGAATGGAAAGTCAAATACAACATACAACGGAAAATGAATGGCAATGGCAACTGGTGTTGTGTAATGAGTTATAGGGAAGGGTTTCCAACCATGCAGCACTTACGATGGGGGAGGTTCATGTATATCTTTTCAATGCGTTGGATAATATTAATAAGTTTGATATATACATTGGGCTGGGCCCCCATCCACTGATAATGGTATACTAGGAATATGTAAGGACTCTCAAATAATTACCATCCTCTTGTGGTCACTATTAGTGGTGTGGGCCCAACCTAATATATACAGCACTCAACATTACCCCTATCATAGACTGTTACCTAGTGGGGGGCAGTATCCAAAGTCTGGGTCCAAGGTTGTCGTCGAAAGGAAGTCACGAGCTCTCCCAACTGACTGGTGCTTAATAGGGAAATAGGGGAAATTAATCCCTAAAAGAGCTATAGCGAAAATTCCTTTAACAGGGTTCTGTAAGCAAATATATAGGGGATACTTAAGGGTAATTCAGGGGGATACTAGGAGTTTAGTCTATAGCTCATATACTATATTCCCTCATTCCCTCACTAACCCCTGTAAGAAAATTGGAAGTCAACGCAACGAGGCAAACTGTTTCGAAAAAGTGCTTTGATGTGCCCTAGACTTTGTCACATGATGAGGTTCCAAGACTATCTTCAACATGTGTAGTCGCCTTGAGACAACTTATTGGCATGCTGGATTCTTCGAAGCTGTGGTCGTACTGTTAGGGAGCCGAGAATAAGATATGAATAGTAATGATAGTAATAATTTTAACCGTTATAATAGTAATCATATTAGTAATACTCATAGAAGTATCATATTATTAATAATAGCTGTAATAATCATACATTGTAATTACAATAATTGTATTTCTAGCACGAATAGTAGCAATATGTAGCAAGAGTAATAGTAACAACTGTTATAATAGTAAGAATGATAATTGGAAGAATCACAAAAAGATACATGTAATACTTGTAAGAATAGTGCTAATTGATAGTCCTCATATTACCAATAGTAATAAGAATAATAGAGGCAAGGTTAGGAAGCCCCGCACCGGCCAGGTGTGGGCGCACCGCAACGCCTTGTCCGGGCTCTTCCGGTACGTGGGACATGATGGGCTCATTTCCCGAGACCAGGCAGGTGTTTCCCGGTTTAGGGTTTAGAGTTTGCTTCATGTTAGTTCGAGAGTTTGGATAACTAGAAGGATTGTGAGAATCGAATGGAAAAGCAAATGGTTCGGGGCTAGGTCGAGAAAAACCTGGTAATTACAAATACAGGAAACGCCAGTGTTTCATTGGGGGGGACCCCAATGTAGACCTCAAAATGCTACAGTTCCTACTATAAGGACCTCAACAAGGTACCCCTAATTTTGGGGAAGCCCCCATATACACCCAGTTGAGATGCGAAGATCTGCATGTGAGTAGTGATGCGAGGGAGGGGCAAGAGGCGTTTCCTGACAAGGGCAGGTCTTGTGAGCCACGGAGAAACGCCATAGTAAGGAAACCCTATGATTTACTTCATATCCATACTATGGTAACTTAAACCCCACATACTGGTGACTTAAATTAAGTTCCTTAACAACCCTAAGCCCCTAAATCATAAACCCAAAACTCTATACCCGAAACCCTCAACCCTTAACCCTCCGCTTAACCCTAAACTGAAAACGTCACCTATCCAGGTGAAGTGGTGCCTGGAGGCCTTGAATTCCTCGATCAACGGAGAGTTGTTACAGGCCGCAGATAGGGGTTTAGGGTTTAGGCTTTTAGGGCTTAGGGTTTAGGGTTTACGCAAAGTAACCGCAGTTTCCATTTCATCTTCCATTTTCTTTGCATTTGTGTTAGAGCACGCTCGAGCTACGTTCAATCAAAAATTTGCATATTTTTTTTCAACTCTTGATGCTTACTGAAGGCCCCAACCCCAAAACCTAGATAACCTCTATAGGACCCTATATACACCCTGTAGAGCCCGATGTTTCCCAATTGAACCCTCTACAATAACCTCTATACTTCTGAATATCCTTAACTTGGAGGTTCCGGGTAGCCATAATGTAACCAAATTATACACGTGCCAGAGGACTTAGGAGGCTCACAATTGGGTTATAAGTGCAGTCATAACTGCGTTAAGATTACCTTGAACCTCCAATCAGGATACGCGGGGATCATAAGGGATCACCGTTCCGATTCATTACGTGCCCAGGCCAACATAGAGCAGATAGTGAAGGCAGTCAAGTTCAAAGATGACTTGGTTGCCGCGGAGCAACTTCTGAGCGCGTTTCATTTAGTTGATTTGTTAAGCAACACCTGACCTGACGATCGGCTTGCTGGGAACTTTGCCAAGGGACCTTGTGCAGGACGCGGGCTACACTAGCTCACTGGTGGTTAGTAGATGTTAGTAGGGAATAAAGGAATATTATCCCTATATTCTACATCTACTATATTCCCTTATTCCCTATTGGCACCGTCCTGCAAGGGGCTTTTGGTAGTGTTCCTAGATGACGAGCCTCGAGCATTGTCTGGATTTAAAGATGCGAAAAAGGAACTCAAGTACTAAACAATTGGGGGAAAATATTTTCGCCCATTTAGTACTTACAAATATTTCCCCCAATTGTTTGGTGCGTGCAAAGGCATTCGAAGCACGCCGGCTTTTTGCACAGTTGCTCGATGATTCTTGCAGGTCTACATACCTCAAGGCTTTCTATGGCATGAGATGTTTGCGGGGACTTCACACTCCTGTGGCATCATCAATACGGGTGCCCTGTTGGCAGAAAGGTATGCAGCAGCCAGACATGTCAGAACTTGGCTCTTGAGCTTTAGCCCATTTATCTCCACTAAATGATAGCTTCCATAAGCAGGGGACCCCAATAGGGTTTAGGGTTCCAAAGACCCGAATTTTGGGAAAACCCCTTCAGACTTCCAGCCAAGGTGAGACGCTCTGCTGGGGAAGAACCCGGGAAGGGCAGTGTGATGTACCTCGAGGATACAGCAAGCGCCCCATCTCCTGATTGGGTTTGCTGATAAGGAACTTAAATTCAATTTCCTTATATGCGTGTATGGTGAATAATAGGGTTTCCTTATCACAGTAACCTTAAACCCTCTCTACCTTTAAGTTAAGTTACCGTACTTGGTATACATAAAGAATCGATAATGTGGATCCTCAATTATAGTATCCTTCAACCCTAAACACCATAATAGCAACTTTAATTCAGTACGGTTTCCTTGTTATAGTGATCCTAAACCCTAAACCCTAAACCCTAAACCCTAAACTTAACAGCAGCCCAGCATCTGGTTTGATGGGTTTTCTTGGCTGATGTGTCTGCAGGTTTCGTCAGGCTCACCTTGGGAGAGGCCAGTACTACTCCTTGCATGCTGGGGTTTAGGGTTTAGGGGTTTAGGGTTTAGGGATTGGGGTTTAGGGTTTAGGGTTTAGGGTTTAGGGTTTAGGGTTTGGGATGATGGGGAAATATTATTACAGGGTATACATTAGAAAAGGAAATGGAAATTCGTATATAATAATAGGGTTGTTATTGGGCTTATAGTAGGGAGTAAAGGAATATAATCCTTTCATGCTGCTATTCAACAAGTCCCTCAATATGTAAGGTGTCATAATGGAGAAACATTGACTATTCAGGGTGGGGGGGCATGTTTAGTCTAATGTTAGTATGAAGGGAGTATCTCAACCTGAGCATAAGCAGCATAAGCAGATACCATGTGCACCGCAGCAGAGAGGTGTTTACATTCAAAATCCTGGACATCGGCAGGCTTTCACCTGTGGCCTTACAGTAAATGCGGAGCTCCTGTGCTGGGGGAGCGACCTCGACAACGAGCTTGGAGTTCCTCGGCCAAGAGCAAGAGCCCGTTACCAACACCGCCACGGATCCTTAAATGGTGGAAACCCTACACCCTAAACCCTGTACATCCTCATGTGCTCCCATGCAACCCTCATAACCCCCCTTATCTGCCAAGCATATACTGTGTACCCCTGAATCTCGCTCCGAGGTGCCAACAGGGAACACGTGGCTACAAGCAAGCGCTGGACTTGTCCACACCTGTGCCGTGAATGCCACTGGTGTCATGCACTGCTGGGGAAAGCAAGGCTCATGCAGTGTCAGTCAGGCCTTAAGTGCAGATCGTGAGCATCTCGTTCTGTCACAGGCTATGGAAGGCAGGCGATTCCGTATCAGGACAATGCCGATGTTGTGTGGGAGGCCAGGGTGCATGCCTGAATGTGTTCTAGGGTAGAACCTTGACCCCTACATACACCCCAAGTTATTCTCCTTGTTATGGGGACCCAAATCATACCCGTGTTTTTGGAAACTCTCCTTCGTGCTCACTGAACTAGGAGGCGGCCTGTGGCGATAGACACTGCTGCGGCATTGTCGCCCAGACTTCGCTGCAGGCACTGAGCTTCCGGCAGGAGGACCATCGGCTGCAAACTTTAGAGTTTAGGGCTTAGGATATCACTCCAATGATGAGCATCAAATGGAGAAGACAACCGTGGACAACTACATGGAAACTGGGTTTTATGTAGGGCATTTTAGGCATCAGGGTTTCCGAAAATAGAAGGCCCTGTTGGGGAGTCCCTGAAAGAAGGATTACAATACATTGGGGTTTACATGGGGGCCCAAACCCCCACTGCAAACTTTGCTGTTGGGACAGGACAATGTGATATGTTGGGGTGACAACAATGAGTTGCAGCTGCAAGTGCCGGGGAAGGACCGGGCTGGCTTTTGAGAATCATAATACGGATGATAAAAACAATATAGTGAAAATTTGGAATAGTAATAATGACAGTAGTAGTGATAGTAACAGTAATAGTACTAGTACTCGTACTAGTAGTCGTAATAGCAGCAGCAGCAGTAGTGATTGTGGTGACGCCGCTACATGAGACTGCCACTGGAGGATGAGGGGCGAAGTGGTGTCCAGGAGCCGAATGTCTCGCAGTTTAGGGTTTACTTGGAGGTTCAGGCTAGTTCTTTGGGCCCAATTGTAACCACATTAAGGACTGACCAGGAGGTGTCTAATTGCTTCCCACTTTAAGTACCATATTGATTGGGTTGCAGGTACCCTGAACCTCCAAGTAGGGCTTAGGCCTTGCAGCATGCTGGAAGCGAGCCGTCCTTGAGAGCCGCAGGAAACCCCGAAGAAGGCACCCAAAAACTCAGGTGCAGCGTTTAGGGTTTGGGGCAATACTATGGGCCCTGAAGACACAAAAAATGAATGGTAGTTTTGGGTGTAATCTTCTAGGAGAAGTGCGTCATGACTTAGTTCGACCATCAAAACCACAACCGTCATGTAGGAGACCTTTAGTACAATCTCTGCTGGCAACTTCCACACCTGTGGCCTTACCTTGGGCTTGGACGTTTGGTGCTGGGGCCGCGTCAGCATTTATCGTGCGCTCCCAAGTTCAACGCTGGGTTGCTATTAAGGCATTTAGGGTTTAGGGTTTAGGGATAATGGTTTAGGGTTTAGGTATTACGGTTTAGGTATTAGGGTTTAGGGATTAGGGTTTAGGTTCGCCCTAGCGGGAAAACATCATATTGGCTGCAGACCTCCATTGCGGTAACCCAGCTTCTCTAACTGCGGTATATTTACGATATACTATACTTTCCCTATACTATCCTATAATGCACTACAATATACTTTGATATACTATAATATATCATAATGTACACTATAATATACTACAATATACTATAATAAACTATAAACCCAGTTCAAGTCATTGGGTGGTTTCGGCAGCTATGTTGCGTGGTCTCAGGTTTGAATTTCAGGACGCCCTCCAATGCCACCATGTTGAGCGCTGGTGGCATCCACGCTTGCGTGCTAGATGTCAATCGTAAGGCAAGAGCCAGTCGTCCAAAGGGTTTCAGGTTTAGGGTCGTAGGGCTTTAGGGTTTTAGGGTTTACGGGTTTTAGGTTTTAGGGTTTAGGGTTTAGGGCTTTAGGGTTTTGCTACTAATGTTACTCCTATCATTACTATTCCCAAAAAGCTTCTCACTGTGACCGCTAATATTCCTGCTGTTACTAGTCTTCCTAAAAGTCTTATCACGGTTACTAGTACTACTACAGGTACTACTCTTCCTAAAGGCTTATGGCTGTCACTACTACTTGGAGGGTCAAGGGGACTTGGTAAGTAGGCTACTATCCCCTATCACCCATATAGTAACCCTAGTTATCCCCCTTATTAACTAACTTACTAAGGCCCCCTGACCCTAAACCCTAAACCCTAATCCCCAAACCCTATACTTACTTAGTATCTTCCATTTTTCCCATCCCCATTCCTGTTACTACGGCTCCTTGGCGGTTTGCGCCGGATCCTCGCAGGCCAGATGCTGGGGTGGCGACAGTGACTGGGTTGCCGTTGAGGATTCGAGGTTTAGGGTTTAGGGTTTAGGGCTTCGGGTTTAGGGTAAGGAACTTTTTCCTTCGTAACTACCACCCCCGAGCCCCTAAACCCTCAACCCTCTATATATTATGGCCATGTTATGGTAAAACCCTAAAACCTAGACCCCCAATCCTATAATCTAAACTCTAAACCCTAATCCCTAAACCCCCACCCCTATTATGGTAGCTTCATTTCAGCTCCTTAACAGCAACCCAGGTGAAGGCCAGGCAAGTGTGCCCCTAGACTCCGCAACCTATCCGCCGGATGCCCAGAAAGAAGAATCAGGGTTTCGGGCTTATGATTAGGAAAGCCCCCACCCCCTAAGAAAAAGATTCATTTTATGATAAATCTATAATATACTGTGCATTCATTTTCGATTTAAGAGGGGTGAGGGCTTGGGTAGTGGGAAGAGATTGGTTTTCTGAAGTCAAGCTTGGATGAGCCTACAGCAGAGGCCTTCCATCTTGGACTACTCCAACGATCCGCTGGACATCAATGGAGAGGAGATTGAGAATGAATCCTAGGGGGTGAGGGTTTAGGGTTTAGGGTTTAGGGCTTAGGATCCAAATATAAGTGTCAGTGCTAGTATTGCGAATATGAGCTATTGTCTACACTCCTAGTATCCCCCTTAGTCCCCTATATCACCCCTACAAAATCCCGCTTTACGGAGTTTAGACCCCAAACCCTAAAACCTAAACCCTCAACTCCCTAAACCCTAAACCTAAACCTTACCCGGCCTTCCCTGCAGGATCCCACGCAGCGGATTTATGAATACATCCCTGGCTACTCGACGCCACTGAGGCTGGAAGGGCATGTGAGCTATAGTCTTCACTCCTTCGAGTGGGGTTATATAGGGACTATTTAGTGGAGTATTATAGGGGTTATTATGGGGAATACTAGGAGGTTTAAACTACCCATGTGCAGTATTCACTCACTAGCGCATCTACTCACGCATGCCCTTTGTACCCAACCTAAACCCTAAACCCTAAAGCACTTACTACGTGCCTCCCCACATCTGGCTGGCTGTGCTTACCGGCTTCACTCTACTCACCTCACCTACTCAGTAGGCCCGACCTCTTCACTGGCTCCTCTTCCTCTATAGGTAGGCTGTATTATAGTTTACTATAATATATTATAGTATATTATAGTACATTATAGTATATTATAGTACTGACTCCCAGAGGTAGTTGCAATGCTTGATTTACTCACTCGCAGACTGATCCTTTGGCTCGCTCCCCTCACCCACTTCTGTCAGCAGATTCCAATCACTACTCGCACGCTCACACATGAATGACTCACACATGAATGACTTACTCCTCTCACTGTTTCCCAGGAAAAACAGGAAACCATGGTAATGTAGGGGCCTAAATAATACCAATCTTAAGGCTTCATACTCCGTATATAATTATGGTCTATGGTACCTCAAACGGACCTCACAATGATATTAGATATTAGTACTTATGTAGTCCCCTGTAGTACGTTGCGGAGGGGTTCGGGATTGAATGGAACTTTGCATGTCACTTCGGGAGAGGCTCCACTGACTTCACTCGTTGCGCCCGCTACCTTACCCATTCTCTCCATGCACTGGCCCATTGAGTCCATGCACATGGCGCAATCCCTCGATGGCCTACTCGCTCAATGCAGCGAATCACCTGCGCAGGTGCTCACGCATTCACCCTGACTCTCACTCATTCACTTGCCACTCCATGTGTTCACGCTAAGACGACTCACTCCAAGAGCTCGTTCACCAATCTGCTCTTACAGCTATAGCTATCAACCACAACTGCCTCTAGCGCGTCGCGGGGTAGCCTGCTTGATCATGCCAGCTCAAGTAGGCCCAGTAGGCAAAAGGATTTAGCTGCTTGTGAAGTCTTGAAGAGAAGACTCCCGTGCCGCCAGGACCAAGCAGCACATCAACATGGATGCGACCTTAGTCGGTTCGAGTCTACAGAAGTTGGAATTTCACGCAGCTGAGGGAATCTTCTTCCCAGAATTTGCTTTGGTCGACTCACCCAAGCAGGGTGCCCAGCAAGCTTGATTTGGAGTCCAAGCAGGAGCTTCCGGTTTACCGGATGCAGCCTCCCCCCCCACTAAGGTTGACCTTCACGCATGTCGATGGCACACCGGAGACTCCAATGCTTCAGCTTTGTCTGTCATGCGCTTGCTGTAGACTATGTTATTACTATCCTACACACACCCAGTTTCCATTTCATTTTCCATGTTTTTTCCATTTGATTCTCCATTATCCCAATATTAACTTAGCCCCCAATATACTATAATATAGAAGAAAGGCAATATTGGTCTTGTTGCAGGACCCGTACTCTCCCCATGTGATCGAGTTTCCAGACTCCTGGAACGCGCCTGTCGTCAACCAGCTGAACATCTCAGCCTTTGATTTGTCACATTGGTTTGACCTCCGCTTGGGACCGTCACGTTCAGATCTCAGAGTGACTTTCGTGAGAAGAGCGTGGTTGCATTCAGAGCAAACATGTGTGATCTGTTCGTTCACCTAAGCCGCCGTCGATAACATCACCTCGACCTACGTCAACGGAACTACCGAGCACCGGTTGGTGGATGGTGGCGCGTACTCTGTTATACTGCAGTATCAGGCAGGGATGCTCAATGATTGAAGGTGCGACTGTGGCCTGCCTGTTTGTACTACTACTAATTTGATAATAGTAATACTGAAAGTAATAAAGAAGAACAGTAATAGGGAGAGTGAGAGTAAGAGTAACAGTGATAGTAATGATAATAATAGTATTATTACGACTGTTATTACAAGTAATTGTTATTACTATCATGTATTTGGGTGGAAACTTTGCAGGATTCCTTTGGCCATCCGTCCGCCATGCACTGGCTGCAGCGGTACGAAGTGCACGGGCCTCGGGGGCTTTGCTGCAGGAGGTTGTGGTGTATTCAACTCAGAACTGAGGACCTATGACCTTGAAACGCTTCCACCGACGCTCTTGTTACCGACGTTGGCTTCCTAAGGGTTTCCGTTCCGGTTCAGGGGCTGCTCTACTTGTAGAATCGCTGTCGGTAAGGCCCGGCTTCACGAAGCAGGCCTTGCGCGTATCCTACACTCTCTTGGAGGACCTGCGGCCTCACTGTTATATCATGTATATTATAGTACATTATATTGTAGTATATTATAGTATATTATGGTATTTATGGTATATTATGGTATACTGATAGAACCTCGTGGAGCCCAGCCTGCATCTCGTTGCAGGACATGTTCCCAGAGTCGGTATGGCTGACCATGACCTTTGTGGGGACTTTCCCTGGCTACGGGCAGCAAGTGCAGGAGCTGTTCTCTTGAGCTTCGGTTCTTCTGACTGGTGATTAGTGGGGAAGATGGGAATAGAATCCTGATAGAATCCCTATATAGTACATTATTCCCTTAGTCCCGACAGAATCCCTATATAGTATACGCCCTTATCCCCTACTAACCCCTATGTAGTCCCTATACAATCCCTATGTCCTTACCCATGTCCTTAGATAATCCCTAGAAAATACTCCAGCGCCTATATAATCCCTATATCCTTATATAATCCCTACAAACCCTAAATCCTAAACCCTAAATCCTAAACCCTAAACCCTAAATCCTTCCCCACTAGCCCCCGGAGTAAGTTGGTGCCCAGCAGCATCGCGCAGGATGCCAACTCTCCGTACGAGATTCAGCTGGCCCAGGCCGCCCCAGAGGGGTTTAGGGTTTAGGGCTTAAAGTTTTGGGGTTGTGGGGCTTGGGGTTTAGGGTTTAGGGTTTGAGGTCTAGAGTTTAGGGTTTGGGGTTTAGGGTTTGGGGTTTAGGGTTTAGGGTTCAGGGTTTTGGGGGAGTCTGCATAGTACTAATAGCATGGATGGGGTTTAGGCCTTAGGGTTTAGGGTTACTGTATGTAAGAATATTAGTAGTAATATGGTAATGATAGATTGTAACAATTGCAAAATTATAGCAACTGTAGTAAGATAATAGAAGTAATAGTACTAGTCATAATTAGCGTAAGAAGAGCAATAATCGTAATCATCTTAACAATAGAATAATAATAGCAATCATGGTTAAGAAAACGTTTTGCAGAGCCATGAAAGAGCCGTCAGATCAATAGTTGATGTGGAGCCTCAGCCGCAGGATCTTACTGTGCAGGGCACCCATACCTTCGACCTGAACTTGGGTGAGCTCAACGCAGACCTGGTCGGTAGGCAGAATCCTTTGGGTTAAGGGTTCAGGGTCCAGGGTTCTAGGGTTTAGGTTCTAGAGTTGAGGTTTAGGGCTTAGGGTCCAGGGCTTAGTGTCCAGGGTTTAGGGTTCTAGGGTTTAGGGTCTAGGGTTTAGGGTCTAGGGTCTCGGGTTCAGGGCATGTGCTCAGGTGCAGTGGTTCCTTCACTTACATGCGCGCAAGGCGATCGGAGTTCGTGCGCCGTGTCCTGACTGCCAGCACCACGCTCGGATGAAGGACCTGGCAAAACGACACAGGGATGGACAACAATGACAACTATCGCAGAGAGCAATAACAAGACAGCAATAGAGTTGTATTAGTCGTAATACGAATAGATGTAACAGGAACATATCTATATATATATATATCTGCGTGTAGATAACAATAGCAATACCACCAGTAACAATAGCAAGACCAGTACTGATAGCAGTAACGCTCGGCTTGAAGCCATTTCTGCCTTCGGATAGAAAAGGAGCATCGCAAAAACAAAAACCTAAACCCGAAGCTTCAACACTTGCCAAGGCGGTGTTGGAGGGCCTGGCACGCGCTTGGTGACAGGAGGCCAGCTCCCTCCGGAATCAAAAACTTCTTTTGCCAACAAGGGTTTAGGCTTTATTTGCCAAGAAGGGCTCGGAAATTACCTCTAAAGGGACTTTACTGGGAACCCCAAACAGGGAACCCCAAGAATATAGTAGGAATATAATAGGAATATACCTACCAAGGTCCTGATATTCTATTATATTCCTACCACATTCCTGGGGCTCCCTGTTTGGGGTTGCCATTAGAACCCTTTTAACCTCTGGTTAGCAAGGAACGAAGGACTGGATCCTTACAGCCGTCCTTTTATAATCCTCGCAAATACTGTAGCCCTTTGATTAATAACCCCCCCCCCCATTTTTTTCAGGGCCCAAATATGAGGATCCCCATTATGCTCCCTATTAAGGCCAGGGGGTTTATTAAGAGAGTGCGTCGGAATACGGGC
>CAJNIZ010047314.1:7552-36677 GCA_905231905.1 Symbiodinium pilosum | reverse complement strand
ATGGAAGCTGGGGTCATATAGGGCTTAAAAAGGATCATGACCTAGATCATAGTCCTAGACTGCAGGTTTAGCTATGGTGTAGGGTACATCAAATAGACCTCAACGTGATAGCCCATGCCACAATTGCTACTACAAAATTCCTAAGTCGTATATTCTTGGGTAGTTGGACCCTTTAAGCCCTGAACACTATACATCACACTATGCATGCTAGCGCCTAATCTGGTCCCCATAATAAGGACTATGCTACATTGGGGTCTATATTGGGATCCCCCTATTTAGATAAATCACCACATATTTTTGCCCTTACGGCATGTATAATGCGTCCACTTAGTAGCCAATGTCACTCTGAGGTCTATTTTAGGTGCCTATACTACACTTGTATTTAAGAGCCTCGGACTATGGTATTGGCACTGGTTTAGGCCCCTTATGTACCATTTAGGACTGAGCGTTTAGGGATCGATTCAAACACCAGAAAAATGGTAGTCTTGCGGCAGGTTATGGACGCCGGATCAAAGTGGGGCACTTTCAAGCGCCTCGGCGTCAAACCTATCAACATATAGACGCATCGGTTATCAGGGCAGGATAAATAAAGGTTAGTGACATTAGCTTGTTAGGGTATTGGCGTACTATGATAATTGGTGATAAAAGGGAAGGGACGTTGTTGTGAATAGGGGTCTTAACGCTCGAGGATAGAGCAGAGGTACCCGCCATCTGTCATACTGGTGACGGTTATCCTTCCTTTGGGAGTCTGACTATCCCTACCTGGAATCTGGATCAATCCCTAAACCCTGTAAGCCCTAACCCCGAGCCTTATAAACCCTGAAAAGTTGTGAAGTAAGCATGGGAAGGCAGCTGGAGAATTCCGGGCGAGGGTCTTGTGTGGTCTTCAGACCAGCTGGGTCCGGGGTGGCTGTGCTGACGCCATGGCATTTTGGGGGCTTAGGGTTCAAGGTGAGGGTACATGGAGCGCCTACATATCCCTAAGCCCTAGACCTCAGCTGGTTGAGGAAGTCGGCATGGCCGACTCGAAGGGATTTAAGATGATGACTTCGAAGTTTCCATAAACAAGGGACCCTAGGTTTAGAGTTTAAGGTTGCGTATAGACCCCATTATAGCATAATATTTGCAATAGGCATGAACAAGGAACCCCTAAGGTTTCGCAAGCTGCCAGCTGTATAGTTTGAGTAGATATCAATTACTTGACTTCGATTCGTTGTCCTCAACAAGGCAATCACATCCTTGGCATGTCTCATACTTTCAGAAGGCTAGCCCAGACCCTAAGGGGTCATTTCTCTAAACACTTCCTTTCTTATGCGGCCCCACACCCATGGGATCCGCATTAGAAGGACGTCAAAGAGGAACATTCTGACAGACTTCTGAGAACCCCAACACCCCTGACACAGTTAATACCAAAATCGTGCATGACCCTCAGGACCTCACAGTAACATCTTGGAAGTTCTGGTACTCTCGTATGAAGGTCATGCAGGACGTTTTGCATCAGCTGCCTGAACCCTAATCCAAACACCCCAGAAGTTCGAAACCGCTTAACCCTGAATCCCTAAACCGCACACCCCAAACCCTAAACTATCAAGAATATCTGCACCCAACTAATTCCGAAACGCAAGCCCGAATTGCACAGGAATTTTGGATTCCCTAGACACCCCCGCCACCCGCCCTGCATTGGCCTGAAGGGGAAAAGATAGGTGGAGGGCCGTAAGGACAACTAATAAACACACCTCGCAATAAACCCTCAACCGTTAGCCCTCAACCGGGGCACTTAGGGCATCCCTAAAGCAAGCACATCCGAGGAAGATCACGTCGCGCGGGCGGCCCGTCAACTGTGGGGTCTGCATCTCAGAGTCAGGGCTTGAGGTCCAGGTTTAGGGCCTGGGGTTTAGGGTTTAGGGTTAACTTAGGGCTAGGTATACTGTAGACCCCTGATTGATAAACCCCCTCCGCTTAATAGGGACGATAATGCTGATCCTAATGTTCAGGTCCTTGAAAGCAGGTGGTTTATCGGGTTTACATTCTGTTTAGGGCTTGCTATTCCCAACTGTGTTCGTATTTCCTAGTCCTTCTTTGAACCTTAGACATGCTTTGGAAGTCCCAGCTTGAAGAATTTGCAAATCTGAGTCGTCACACCTGTAGAAACTTGCGGCTTCAGGTTTTACAGCTTAAGGATGGGGTTATATTGGGGTTTATCGGGATTATGTTGGGGTTATATTGGGGTTATAGGGGATGGTGGAAAGGAACATGGAAACTACTTCATTCTAAAAGGGTATATATTACGTATATATTAGGGTTATTTAGGGGTTATATAGGGACTGTGAGAAAATGGAAGCTACTATTTCGGGTTTAGGGTTGAGGGTTTAAAGTTATCCCCCACACTTTCCCCCACGGCACACATGAGTTGGCAATCGGAGAACAAACCCCAAAATGCCCAAAATGGCTCCCTCCATCCGAAGCCCTAAATCGGTTTAGGGTTTCCGGTTTAGGGTTGCGGTGCTTAGGGTGTAGGGTTTAGGGGGTTGGCTTATCAAAAGCCTTTCGGTCTACAGTTGAAGGGCTGATGCACATACATGTGCGGTACATGTATGTGAGGGTTAGTCTAGAGGTCCGTGTACAAAAGGGGAACCTACCTTATGGCTCAGGTATTCTGAGCAACTGCCATAAACTTAGGGCCCGCATGTCTAACTTAGGGCCAGCATGTCTACCCTTCAAATATTGTATAATCCATATTCTGGAGCCGCACATTTTTGGAAGCCCCCCTGTGTACGCGTATGCAAGGATTCAGAAGCGGAATTTAGGGATAGGGCAATGAGGGTCAAAGTGCTGTGCTTGAACCGTAGACAATTGAACGCAAAGCACCTACATCGCAACCCATTCAGGCGCACGTTATGTACTATTTAGGATTTGGGGCCGCGAGGAAAAGAGCGGAATTGTGAGCATCCTAAACCCTGTCTCTCAGGATCCAAGTACCCAATACTCGAGCACTGTTTTGGGCTATAGTAATTGAAGTACAGATTTTAAGGAAGAAGGTTGCTGCCGCTTCCTTAGGAATTAGTCTTCATCTTATTCTAGTATAACCTTAGGCTTTAGTTAGCAGTTGTATTTGTTATTCTGGGTCCAGGATTACAAATTGTATACTTGACCCTAAACCCTGAACCCCAAACCCCTTCTGGTTTGAGTGAGGATTGGATCCGCATTGGCAACGCCGAGCTCGTGGTTCGTTTTTGCGGTGGTGGCTGTAACTGCCACAGGCCCTCCCAGTAAAACAAAGATTTTGGTAACCCCAACCCCCAAAATTAGGAACCTATGACTATCATATGATGGCTATAGGGACTATAGGGTCCTAAGTTTGGGGGTTTTCATTGCCAGAATCCTTCAGTTCGAGCTTTGGGTTTTGGGTTTCCCAGAGGGTCCATGTAGGTACGTGGCAACACCCAGAGCGGGTTCCCGCATCTAAGACTACGTTGGCCCTTGGACTTTGGTCGCGTTACTGGTTCACAGCTCCGGGGAGGGTAGAAGCCTGCAGAATTTCAAGTAAGTCTTGAGGGTTTGGTTTAGGGTCTAGGGCTTTATGATGTTATTGTTGTTGGTTTCAAGCTTAAAGTTGGAATGCTTGATGCATCAAACAGCTCCTGGCAAGGACGTCGTCTCTGGATGTTTAAGTTTGAACGTGAACAAATGTCAACAATCGTTTCTAAACATGGCTGGTGGTACGCAAAAAAATGTTGGACCTTAGCCCCAGACCCTTAACTAGATTATTCATGAGTACACCCTAAACCCTTTCCCATGGTCAGAACATGTGTGTATCGCACGCTGAGATAATTCTTTGCCAAACGAGTTTGGCAGCCGTAACTTACGTATAAGCTAATTACTGTCGTTTAGGGTTTAGGGTAATGCTGGGGATATCCAGACACTATGAAATATCGATGCATATACTTTCATGCATTTGCATGCACCACTTACCCGCCGAATACCCTTTAAGTACGGAGGATACCTTACATATGGGATGCTTAGTGTATATTCCGTAATCAAGGCATATTGGCCTTCTGTGATATTGAACAGGGGCACTTCCCACAGTTTTCTTTCTCCGCGAAGCTCACGAGGGAAAGCAAACGATAAGAAAGCCGTGTCGAATGGGCAACAAGCTGGCATGGCCAAAGTGGGGGTCCCCCTCATGTGGGCCATAGTCTAAACTGGTATTATCCCCCTTTATAACCTCTATAATATTCTCGTATATAATCCCCTGAATAGCCCCTTTAGGGAGTTTGGACGATGGCTCCTTTGGGGTTGATCTACAGGTCCCTTGCGGAACTTATTTGGGGATCCTGTAGGTGTATAAGGGCCAATCTTGGGCAATGCATGATTCGCAGTGGCCACTTAATTTAGGGCGGGCCTTGGGAGGTAGCACAGTGGCAGGGGAACCCGTGCAACCTTAGCCCCAAGGCTCAATCCTGAATACCACTCCCAGACCAGAGCAGGCTTTACAAGCGACGGCAGGTCAGTTTCGAATTTCACGACAGGGAGGCGCCAAAAGCAGCGCTAAAAGCAATGAGAGTTCTGCGCTTCGCGAGAGGGGATTCTGCCTGTCACAAGAAAACGGGCTCCAAAAACTGGGTGGCTGTTAATGAATTTACTATAAGTTGCTATATTGGAGAAACCTTATTCTTACTCCATATATATATACACATATATACACACCAATTTCGGTAACTTTATTTAAATTCCTTGACAGCAACCCAGAAAACGCTGGCAGTTCTGCATTTCACGACCACCGCGTGCATGCAGATGCATCCACGGGCGTGCCGCGGCAGACACCGTGATAGAACTGGCTGTATTCTCATTGTAAGAACTCCATGGTGCAAGCACTGCTTGTGAAACCTGGGGATTTCAGGTACAAAGATTATTTTGGATGTTGGTGTTTGGGACAAAAAGCCTTAGGACCTAAACCCTACCTGGGGATCAAAATGGCCCGACGTAAGCAATATTTACAGACTTTAGGACCCAATGTAGGTATCATTTGCGTACCTGGATTCTTGGACACATTATTTAGGTACGTACTTGGGCCCTCACGGTCCGATACTCTCTTCTTGAGGCCCCCTCGGCATGTTGCCTTGTCCGGGATCCAACACCCGCTAACCCCTTCTCAGAAATTATAGGGTTCCTGGGATGTAGGGATCACGGCAACCCATGTAGGGCATTCCTTGGTTGAAAAGAGGGCAAAACAAAGTTAACCTACACAATTAAGCCTTGCAATCCAACCCTGGATGTGGTCAGGCATCATGCTAACCACCGCATGCACACCCTGGGTGTCGCCAAGAAGGTCTTCAGCAACTCAGGCGAAGACATGACAGCTGCAACTTTAGGTAACCTGGACTTCTACACCGGGGTAGCTGACTGTGAATAGAAGATATTAGACACAAAGTTAGGTAACACAACACCCGGGCAGGGTATAGGGGTTTAGGTAGTGCTTTGCAAGGGGCAGGTTTTGCAGATTCAGGGTCACTTGAGGTTCCAACGAGCCACGGGTTTCCCACAGACGCGCAACGTTTTCAGGCATGAAACGGAATTTTCGTTATGATTGAGCATTTCATGGCCGGAGCTTGGACAAGATACATTGGATGCTCGCTCTTGAGGACACTCCCATGCAAGCGCTTTCAGACCTAGATACTACTGATTTAAGGCCACGCATGGCCTATGTTGAGCGAGTATGAAGGAGATCTATGCGCAGGGTATAGTCAGGTGATCTAGAATCGCTTATGGTTGCCATTAGCTGGATCAAGTTATTTTTCGGTACGTCTGCCTAGACCTCTCAATCAGCTACAGAAGAACAACATTAATCGCCCCTGTTTTTTTGGGGGGTTTGAAAAGCTGTCGTCAATGTTTCGTAGGTCCAGATACCCAGTCGAGTGGTTCCGTTTCCTTGTAGGTGTTCAACATCAAGACGGCCTTATTCATTGCATGAGAATTACTATATAACGGTAAACCATAAGCCCAAAACCTTAATCTATTAGGCGGAGGGTGTCAACATGGAGATCCGTAGTATCTGCTGTGTATATCGGAACCTCTGACCGCAGAGCTAGGCCTTTATCGAAACTGAATGCCTGTTTGGCCCTATGTACCTTATCTCTGGAGATTTTATAGTGTTACAGTCTACTACAGTCATGTAGGGTTTCAATACCGACCGCAGTGCAAGTACAGGATCTGTTGTCCTTATACTTGCAGGCATCCCATGGAATCAGGTCAGGGCAGAAGCGCCTCCAGAACCTTACATCCTGAATCCCAAACCTTCCGGCCTAAACCCTGAAGCCTAAACCCTCAACCTTAAACCCTGAACCCCAAACCCTAAGTGTGAACCTATAACCGCTAAATCCGCTAAACCCAAAACACCTCGCACAGGCCTGTCAAGTTTGAACGGCTACCCGGTCTGAAGCTTAGTGCAGATCCTCACAGGTCAGGGCTTGGGATTGCAGGTTTAGGGTTTAGGGTTTAGGGAGAGTGGCATTCTAAGATAGGAGCGTGTATGCATCTATGTACATGCAGGCGTATGAACTATATGTAAATATATATATATATGTATATACACAGTTATACAGCGCAGTTCTGAATCTTTCCTGCCCGGCTTCATAGTCCAAAGAAGACCTGGACAGAAGAGGTGTTCAATGTGTCGAGCCCTCAATACTAGGGGCGTAGGATCTGGCAGATGTAGCTATCTGATCTGGGATCCTTGGCCAGTTAAGCGTCGACATTTTTGACATGGCGGTTGTTTTTTTTGGTCCAGTGGCTTTCAAGTTCAGAGTGAGGGTAATCCGTCACAGCTAGTTTTGCCAACGTTCTTTCTTTCGGAATGTGTTCAGTCGCCCCAAACCCAAAAGCCTGATACCTGAAGCGATAAAGGATGACCACCTACCTTCATGGGACTCAGGTACTCATTATTAACTGGGCTGTAGTCCTACTTATAATTAGGGGTAAACTCTGCATGGGAATATATTTAGCCATTTGTATATACATATGTGGAGAGTATCACCGGGACGAAAAGCCCGGATAAAGATCAGCTACCATGTACCATAAAGTTCGAAGTGTTTAGCAACTGGTTAGACTGAGGGGTTTAGGATTTGGGGTTTAGGGTTTAGGGTTTAAACTCCTTACAAGGTTTAGGATATATAGGGTTTGGGGTCGAAACTCCTTAAAAGGGGGGGTGCATAGGGAACTACATTTGGGGCTTTGCAGGGGGATACTAGGAGTTTTTTAGCTCAATACTCGCTGGTGGCTAGTACGGATTGTTAGTAGGGAATATGGTGCTATATATTGCATAGGGATTATGTAGCGATTGCGTTCTCTTGTTCCTTACTACCCACCAGTAAGATACCAGGCAAGTCAAGAGGGTTTGTCTACAGCCGAAGGCGGATTGCAGCAGTCTATAGGAGTCAACAGGGTCTACCTATTACTCAGAAACTAAAGGCCATTCCCGCAAGTATTTGCCACGTCTGCCTAAAGCAACCAAGATGCCTATTAGGCTTTGTACCTAATATTTTGGTAACTTCACCTCCTCTAGTAGGCTTATTAACGCTACCATAAGCCTAAGCCATACAAGCCTAAACCCACATAACCCTGAAATGACCCGTATAAGCCGTTTTAAAGTCAAATCACGCATCCTGTCTTGAATCCCGTGCGAGCCCTCCACTGCAGCTTCTCAGGCCGTCAAGAGTCACACGCCCTGGCGGCGTCAGTGGTCAGAGGCCTTCAAAGAGCTGGTAACCCTAAACCCACATCCCTAAACCTTGGGCTCCCCAGAAGAAGGATTATAGCGGGTTAGGGTCTATGTGGTTGTTTCCCAAAATAGGGGGAACCCCAATATAGACCCCACATACTATAGTCCGTATTATTGGAAGCCCCAAAATGGTTGACCGTATGTAGGCAGGGCTCAGAAGCATATGATTTTTGGGGCTTATGATTCATCTTGAGTAGCCCTATATACCCCAGAAGGAAGGCGCAGCTCCTAAGGCATGAGCTTAGGGTTTAGGATTTAGGTACATTGATTTCTCCAGGTAGGTTGAAGGGTTTAAGGTTCAGAGAACCCCACGCACAAATAGGGGTGCTCACTTGATCATGGGGTTGGGTAGCTACCATCATCTTCAGGCCTGTTCGACTTATCCTGTATTAAAACTTCTGCGGGAGTCTAAGCCACAGTATTTGTACTCATTTAGAGCGCTACTTGGCAAGGATTTGGGCCGTGCGGTGAAGACAGTGCGTTAGTAGGTAATTGAGGGATGAATCCCTGCACTAGTCCTATTATAGGATTTCCTAGGTAGTCCCTATACCCTCTTCCCTCATTCCCTACGAACTACCAATAAGCTAATTCAGTCAGTTTGTTTGCTTTAAGGCTTTTTGGGTATGCCTCGGGGTGCTTCCCGGGGTCAAGGCGAGTGTTCCTGTCGTCTAAAATGAGCCCTGAATCTGAACCTTCGGCCCGGAGTGTCCAACTACCTATACACCAGCAACTACCTACACTAGATAATTTGGGCCCCGAGTACCCTAAACTCTATACATATATATATATAGAGAGAGATCTGTATATATATATAAGATATATGATAATATATGGATAGATAGACGTATGGTCACGCCCCGATGGCATGGTGGCCACTTAGGTCGTGCGGGTTAAGCTGTAAGGCCTATAGAGGGTTTAGGGTGTAGGGGTTTAGGTTTTAGGGTTGCTGTCAAGGGCCATAAAACTCAAGTTCTCATAATGGGTATTTGTAGTACTTAATCTGTTTCCCCTAATCTAGTAACATAATTAAGTTCCCTGACAGCAACCCAGTAGAATGCTCATCGGAGGATTCCCCTGTGGTCTTGTGGCCTGTGGTCCAGGTCTTTTTGTCTACATTCGGTTTATGGGAGGTTTACAGAGGATTTACCGTTCATTTCTAGTTTTGTAGAAGGTTTGTATAAGATGAAATCCACCTGGGTCCCTGTGACTGACTACTTCTACAACGTGACAACACGATGAGGTTTAAACAACGGAAGTTGCAAGGATTGCGATGAGGACCATCGCGATCGTTCATTTATGGAAAGCCCCGTCTTTGCGAAGAAACAGCCCTTTAGGGGCACGCTAATTTTAGCGCGAGGCTTGTATGGCCAGTGCGCAGACACCTGGGCGGATCTAGAAAGGATACGGCGCCTAGAAGTTACCCGATAATGGTTTTAGGCTACCATAGGGCACGCTTGGTTTGTTTTGTGGAAGGAGCCAGAGGGACTTAGTAAAGAGAAGGGCCCCAAGCGACCTTGGGATACACAGGGGTTATATGGGGAGTAGAGGGGTTCGCAAAGTCCCACTGGGCGTTAGTAAGGACTCGTTTTACAAAGTCGCACTTTTATTCCTGCTCTGAGCCATCCAAAGATTTGAAGCCTCATTTCCACTAGCCGGCGAGAACGTATCCTTCCCTGAACTGGTCCTGCTAGTTGGGTCAAAGTTGCAGATGTCTTACTCCATTACTTACAACACAAGAAAGCCTACGCAGTGCTAATATTTGCTTGTGTTGCAAGGAGGAACCATCTACAGCAGTTGTTCGGCATATCGTCGAGTCTGGATGTGGCTGCCTGCGAGCATTGGTGAGCGTAACGCCTTGGGAGCAGCACTCATACCTTCAAATTCTTACCATCAGTCTTTTCCTCCCAGAGGCTTTCCCCAGGTTCTCTGATGTTTCGGGAGATCTACGGAGCGATAGTAAGCAAGTTTAGTTGTATAACCATGTATCAAACTGTGGGAAATGTCTTTCGCCCCTAGCAGACAGTACTGCAGAAGCCCTAAACCCTAAACCACAAAACTTATTTCCTGGACCCAAAGTATGTAGAATAATGGCCTTTTGGGCTATATTTAGGCATTATTTTACCTACTTTGGGGGGTTTAGATTCCCTCAAAACCCCGCCTGGACAGCGCCAGGAAGGCGTGTCAAGTTCGGATGAGCACATCGCCGAGAAGGCCAACCTGCCTCGATGTTGGATTTGCAAATTTACCGATACTGTGGGTTGGTAGGGAATAAGGGAATATAGAATATTGTCCTAAATTACTGTCAATACGGGGTCCTGTATTTAGGTTCCTATTTTAATACGGGGCCCTATATGAATTTCCCCCATTTTGGGAACAGTAATTTAGGGAAACTACCATATAGGGATCATGTTCCCTTATTCGCTACTAACAACCAGCAGGTGTAGGGTTTTGGGTGTGTTTACGGTTTATCATCGGGGATGGGAGGGGTATGTACAACTATGGCTGAATTATCTTACCGGGGGAGTGGCGAGGGAATATGTGTACGGAGTTGGGGTTAAGGGTTTAGAGTCATTACTATCACTTGGTACGAAGCAGTTTGAAGAGGAGGACCAAGAGTCTCGGAATGGTGCACTACTCAAATAAAGCCTAGAACCTATAAGCATCATGACTTCAGTCAGTAAAGGTGAACTCCAATATTGTAATCCGCATTTTAAGGAACCCCATAAATTGACCCCTGACTTTTGTAGAACCCTAACCTACGCGCATGGCATGGTTAGTTGGGAGTTAAGGATGCTCTGGTCTAGGTAGGCAAAACCCCAAGCCATAGCCGCGCAACATACTGTAGTCCTCATCACCACCGTTGTTTCGCACTCTGTCTACCTAGGGTTGGGTTCTTTTTCCTTGTGAGGTTTGGAGTTTTGACTCAAGTGTCTGTTTCCCAAGCTCTGGGTTTTTGTCTGTAGCTGGTTGTGCAGCGAAGCTTGCTCAAGGTTGATATGGGCACCACAGGCCTCAATGGGCCCTTGACAGTCTTCATATGAGCGCTAATCTAAATTCCTTAAGGGGTGTTATATAGAGGATTATATGAGGTGGGTACTATGAGGGTGTTTAAGGGGGGATACTAGGAGTTTAGACTGGCTCATATGGGCCCCGAGAGAATGTTTGGGTTTTGAGTGAGCCCCATGTCCACGCTATGAGTTTGGGTTCTCTAACGGTGTTCGTGCATGGTTTTACATTGTCCAAGCTATGGCATTACGGGTTAGGGTTCTGGGTGTTGCTTTGTTTCGTGGGCAGAGCTACAATGACTTGTCTCACGTAGGTCTACCCCGTTCACCGCTTTGATCAACATCCCTGAACCATTATCTGCGACCCTCGAACCACAGAAACCATACTACGAAATCCTTCGCCTCTACCCCCCGCACCTAGGCTTGTCTACTAAATCTCACAACCTACTCAATTCCTGATTCTCCAAAGCTTGAGCAGGACATTCCTAACTTACTCTCCGACCTGGGTTGCTGTTAAGGAACTTTCCTAAATTACTAGAGGAAAGAAACCCATGTAGTTAATATGGGTCCATGTTATGGTAACTCAGATTAAGCTCCTTAACAGGAACCCACATGAGGAGATAGCTCCAATGCGCACATTCCCTGCCCCGATCCCCAAATCCTGAAACACCAACGGTAAACCCTACGCCCCCGACGCCGGACGCAAACCTTAAGCTGTTAAGGGCTTAGGGTTTCAGGTTTTTTGGGGTAGGGTTTAGAGATGTTTAGAGTTTAGGGTTCGGGGGGTGGGGTTTAGGGTTTTAGGAAGAAACGTACCACTTTGGATCGGTCCCGTATGGAGCTAAACCAGGAGTGCTCACTCTCCAGGCCGCAACCCAGATGTTCATTTTGTTAAGGCGTAGTAGCTGGGCACGTGCACTCTACACTTGTCGAGTTCCTATAAGTGCAGACTTTGTTTGGCCTAGGGATTCAAACAAGGTAAGCTGTGGTCTCGCATCGGAAACCAAAAAAGTCAGGGGGCCGCAGTCCCCCGAAAATTACCGCAAGTGTGACAACCTGCCACATGACCCTGAAAGCCGCGAGGCCAGAAGATGCAAACCCTCCAAAAATCCCCCATGGTAATTATCACTCATTCCCTCTGATCTATGACTGCACTTTGGAGTGGGATGTAATTATGGTAGTTTCCCTAAATAGGGGAACCCAATAGAAATTGACTCCCAAATACGACAGTTCTGATGATTGGCACGCCCAAAAAAATACCCCTAACTTTGGGGAACCCCCATAAAGGGTTCGTTACAAATATTGGCGGGTGTTTATATTTAGTGTCCAGTGGGAGAGACCTAAGCTTCCAACCAGTGGTCTGGGATTTGGGGCGTATGGGGTTCATGGTGTTTACAGGGTTTGCGGGGTGTAAGGGTTATAGGGTCTATAGGGTTTTAATGGTTATAGGGTCATTAGGATCTATAGGGTTTCCCGGGTTTATGGGGTTTATAGGATTTAGGTTTTATGGTTTATACTGCTGATAGGGCTTATAGGGCTTAGGGTTTTAGGGGTTAATTATGAGGGGTGGGGTGTGTGTGGGTAAAGTTGTTCGGGGGATGGGACTAATAACAGCTGTCATGGAAATAGCAACCGTAATCGTCGCACAGTAATGAGAATAGTCGTAGTAGCAGTTAAAACAGATTGTAACAGTAGTATTTGCAATCCCATGAAACCATGCGCCCTACAATGCTACAAGCCCCAATGTGCGAAGTCCGAAACTCGGAAATGTTACGGTAGATTCCTATGGCGGCCCCCGACCAGGGCAGCCCATACAAAGCCTGCCTTCAAGGGCGGTCTTCTAGGGGAGTTATATGAGGGAAGCCGGGGTTCTTGTAAGGTCTGTTCTCGTGTGCCGGGCAAGCGAGGGAGAAAGAGTCCAAGCCAGCAGGACGACGCTCAGCCTAGAGCAACGACAGCTTTTGGGAGCTTCATGCATCATGCGTCTATGCTGATGGTACATCCTGAGCTGCTCAGTCACGGCATGGATGAGGTAAAGAGCGTCACCAGCGACAAAACTTTCGCCAAAATATCAGGAGTTCTCGAGAGCAACATAGAAGATTTCTGGAAGAAGAAGGGTCGCGGAGAAGGACGTCGGGCGGGGCGTTGTCCTTTGTGATGTTTTCACTTTGCCCTGCTAGACGAGGGCTGCTTCGGGGCCGATGGAAATCTAGTTGATAGCACCCCCCATTATAAGGGCCCATACAGCCGTTATGCCAAACTTTCTAACAACATTGACCACAAAGTGCTATTACCCAAATCCCAAGTGCTCAAATGTTGAAGCAAGATATTATGGTCCTTTTGCAGAGACCCCAGGACAAAGCTGTAGCTTTAAGAAGACACCCTAGGGTCTGAATAACACCTCCAAGGGGTTTCGGGTTTAGGGTTTGGGGTTTGATGTAGCCCCATGATTAATAAACCTCCTCCTTTTAAAGGCCTTATTATTAGGATCCCCATTATAATTCCTATTAGGGGAGGGCGTTTATTGATCAGGGGTTTAGGGTTTAGGGATATTTCCACGTAGCGTTGCACTCCTTTCTCTCATATACAAGACATTACATACCTGACTCATGCTATCACCATAATCATCATCATCATCATCCCTACACATACACAAGCACACAAGCCCTGAGCACAGTGAGAGAGGCGCTTGGAATGATCCTGGGGAGTAGCTCCCGCTTCTATGGATCCACCCGAAAGAACTGGTTGCAGCCTCAGTCTCTCACATATTGTAGGGTCTATGGGGTTTTCGCGTGAGGGCGTACTGAAATAGAACATGGAGGTTGACGTGAAACCCTTATGGATAATTTACCGCCTCACCCCCCTTAATAGTAAGTGTTCCCATAAATTTCCCCCATATTAGTACGCAAGAGTTCGGACTGTTCATTGTTAGTGGGATGCGGGTTTTACTAGGAGAGGGGATTAGGCAAGTCTTTTTAAGCTTGATGAAGGAAGTTTTGAACCGCGTTATATGGTAGTTTCCCTAAATAAGGGGACCCCAATATAGACCCCAATATATTATAGCCCTTATTATGGGGACCCCTAAAATGGTACCCCTAATTTTGGGAAACCCCCATATATCTATAGTAGTAAGAGGATTATATAGGGGACTACTATAGGGGATATTAAGGGGGATACTAGGAGTTTAGACTATGGCTCATGTAGGAAACCCAGGGTTTAGGGGTTAGGGTTTAGGCAGCAGCGGCGGTACCTAAACCCTAAAGCTTTGAACGCGGTCACGTTGAGTCTTGAATCACCTGCTTTGTGGATGTTGGTTTTAGCTTTCCGCATATGTGGGGGAGGCTGCATGTGGATGTTTCCCCACACAACAAGGCAACCTCTAAGGATCCAAATCGCTCAAAGTAGCTAGTCTTGATGGACTTAAGAAGACGAACTAGACATGGTTTATAGACCCTAGGGCATGACGTGGAAGCCGTTTGTGTAGTTCGGATTTCTAGACTGGAGAGCCCGATGAAGGTATCACTCATGGGCGTAGAAGTCATGCCCCTCATAACGTTGTAGATCCCACAGCTTGCATCTGACATGACCGTGGCCCTTCATCTGGTTTTGGGGGTTTAGGGATTAGGTTTAGGGTTTTGGGTCTTGGGTTTAAGATTAGGATTTTGGGTCTATGAGACAGACCATGAGGTCAGAAATATTTTCTTTTCCATGAGAAGCCGTGGACGCTCCCCCACTCACCTCACAAGGAGTAGGCACCCGGTCCTCAGACTGTTGCAAGGCACACTTATTGGGGGGGGTAGTAGGGAATAAGGGAAGATAAGCCCTGTATAATCAATTCCCTGATTCACTTAAGGGTTTTAGGGTTAGGGTTTAGGGTTACACCCCGCAGTGTACACGCCCGATTCGGTTACAAGATTATCTCGCGTTAGGGTTCTCTAATTCTATAGGTACAAATCGTTCCACCCCCAGACCTGACTTCAATTCTGGATGGTATTAGGTTTTAGGGCTTAGGGGATTGCCCAGAGCCGTGCAGTATCCCTAAGGATCCAAATACCAAAACAGCATATCATCTGCTACCCACACAACAAAGCATTCAGGCTCCTTAGGCTGGGTAACCTGCAAAACGCGTCACATTCAATTCCATGTCGAAACCTTACATGGGGCTGGGCAAAAAAACAGAGGGGCCCCTCTTTGAAGTTACCTACAGTATCTTACGGACAGTAGTAGATTGGGCACACCCCGTTGGTTGAAGAATGTGGGTTGCTCCGGCCCTGTTTTGGTTATAGATTATATTGTGGCACCTAATATTTAGGGGTCAAAAATGGGACCCTAAGTTTGAGAATTTCAATATACCTTGGATCTTTGACCAAAGACCCTAGACCCTAAAACCATAAGGCCTTTAATTGAAGAATATACCCTGCATCTTAGTAGCATTTGGATATTCTCCCCAATAGAAGCGTATTGGGCTCTTCGAAACGCGCAGGACCATTTTGAACAGGGATCCACAAAAAGGATTACAGTTCTCCTTAAACCCAAAGCCCGGAACCCAAAATTAAAAGGAATCCTCCACAGCGGTAAGCCAAACTTGCTGGTGGGTTGTGGGGAATAATCATGCGAATGGCACTAGTAATCTTTGCATCTTACCTAAAAACCCCTCAATCCCGCATCTTCCCCTAAACCCTTAACTCTCAACCCCAGACCCTCCCCCATGAAAGCATCATCAGGTCGAGTTCCTTCGAAAGGCTCCGTGGCTCCTGAAAAAGCTTTCGGGTTTGAGGTTGAGGTTTCCGACCTGGGAATAATAACAAGAACAACAACAAATGATCTGTCGTCTAAACTAGAAAAGGGGACTGTGAAGGGGTGTATTAGAGGTCTTATCATGGCGGGATACTGGGAGTTTAGAATATAGCTCAAATCATAAAAACAGTCAAAGAGTAGCAGCAAGGAGAATAAGAGCAGGAGAACAAAGAGAGAACTCCTGAAGGCTGGAACAGGTGCTGCATGTGTACTTTCGCAGCGATAAGCGTAGTAGTAATTGTCCAGGCTGGTGGTCTTTCAACTGGATTTAGACCGTAAATCCTAAACCCTAAGCCGCTGGAACCAAGGGATGGCCACAGGGCCATGATAGTTTTATTGAGCTATATGGTGATGCCCCAAAATCAGGGCTAATGTAGACCCCTTACTAATTCCCCTTAATGGGATTCTAAGAGGGATCCTAATATTATGGTCCTCAAATGGAGGGGGTTTATTAATCATGGGTCTACATTAGTGTTTTTGGGGGTCCCCATAAGAGGGACTCGGACTATGATATTCTGGGTCATATATTGGGGTCCTCCTATTTTGGGAAGCCACCATATATGGGGTAAGGGAAGTTCAGACGGTTGAGTAAGGCCGCCACTCGCACACTGTGACCACGATGGGTAGTGGTAATTATCTTTGGGTCCTCCCAATTCCTAACCTGGGTACTGCCCCCACGCAGCAACAGTTGGATAATATTTATAATATTTTTATATATAGCCCTTAATAGGACCCCTAATATAGACTGTTACTGGGGGGGGCAGTACCCAATTCCTAACGTACTTCTATTACTGGGTGGTTTGCCCTCGCCTAGGTTTTGGGCTTTGGGTTGTTCAGGAAGGGAAACCCCTAGAACCCTAAACCCTAAACCCTAAGCCTAGACTCTAAACCCTAGACCCCTAGACCCCAAACCCTAAACCCCTAAACCTTAAACCCAAACCCCGCAGGCCGATAGAACCATGGCCTGCCTGAGTAGTATTTTATTTGGGGATACTATGGTACCCATTATAGAGTAAGACAATATCCTCCTTTTGGGGTAAAGCATTTTATATAACGAATATAATCCTACTAGGTTTAACCACCAAAAAAGATGCCACCCGCCTAGGTATCTTCTAGATTAGCTTCATGTACTATAGGGACTTCGATCATTTCCAACATGATGGTCCCAGGTTTCTATGGTTTAGGGTTCAGGGTTTCTATAATTATGCTCAAGCAGACTTCAAAATTAAGTTGGTAAGTATTCGGCCTTCTACTTGCGTTATGGCTTGCTTCATGTCATATGTCTTACCGTGCTGAGCATGTCAAACAGTGCTTCTCAGATTGAGGAAAAGCCCTGTTGTCTCAAATGCCCAGACCCATACCTGAACGTTAAAGTCTTCAGTTGTCTTGTTTAAGATATTCTTGTGCATGAATGTATACGGGCTTTCTAGGGGTGATCTAGGGACATAAGTACTATTGCTGCTATATGTACTGTCTAAGCAGTTAATGGTAGTAATTCACTGCGCTTAGTAGCCTCGTTGACCATTCAGGCTTCCGCATTAGCCTCCTTCGCTCTCTTGCTTGAACCTGCTTCTAGACAAGATGCTGAGGTTGTGCCGAGATGTCAACCCTATTGGCGAGGGTGCCTTGAGGCCACCCACTTCCCAGCTTCAGAGTGACCTCTGCCCAAGTAATCTATTGGGTTGGCCTTTGGGATACTTAAATTTCCATAATTAGTTTCATAAGGACCCCATATACTGACATTTTTTAAAGGATTGTAAAGGCCAACCAAGACTAGTACTCCCCAACATGGTATTCTGATACGGGCACGGGGAGTGTTTCATGGTGGGAGTGACGGTGCTTGAGGACATTGTAATGGCCACTTATGTTCCCAGAACTTTTTGCACTGACCCTTGTCGAGTTATAGCCCTCAGCCCTAAACCTTAACCCCCCAAGGCCTAAACCTCAACCGCATTTTGGCTTGGAGGTTTCAGGCTTCGGTTCCGGAGTTGCCCTCGTGTTTTTGTAACTGGTTCTTGTGAAATGGGAATTTGTAGTTTCCCAAAACTAGGGTACCATAACATAGACCCCAAGATACTATAGTCCTTATTATAGGGACCCCCAGAAAGGTACCCCAAAATTTGGAAAGCCCCCAAATGTAGAGCATGGAAGGAAGGTTCACCTCAGAGCCGTGGCGGGACAACATTGGATTTAGGGCTTACCTAGACTCTCCAATGTAGTTCCTTTTTGGGTTTGGTATAGTTTTTGGGTTAGGACTGTTATTAGGACAACCAAAAAGGTACTACATTGGAGGGTCTAGGTAGGGTTCAGGGTATATTCGGGTATATGTTGGGGTTATATTAACGGATAATGGAAAGAAAACGGAAACTACTACTTGGAGTTTGGGGTTTAGGTTTTCAAGCGCTCCTCATTTCAAGGGGTTTAGGGATGCGGGGAGCTAAGTTTTGGGGATTAGAATGCAGGGGCAAGTCTTGGCAAACTGTAATGAGCTGAATACAACGTGTAGTTACTATTCGGAACATGCCCAAAGTGGCGTCAATTCAGGATTCAAAGTATGATTTGCTAAGAATTTGCCCGGGCAAAGCATTTCCGGATTAGGCAGTATGGAGGTTGGGCTCGAAGGATGGAGGATCAAGGTGTGCTATATGGGTTCTAAACACGGTTTCTATGCGGATAATACAGGGATAATAGTATTAAGTATTTCTAGTCAGCAATCAGTTGTAATTTACTACTACTAGCCCAAATGGCCGAATGTAGGTAATATTTGTAGACTTCAAGAATGCATTGTCTGTATACTTCGGTTGCTAGGGATATGCTTTACATAATGCGCCCTACGACCCCTAGCATGATTATGGAGTCTTCCTCACTTGGGGTATTGGACTCCCTGGGCATTGGAGATATTATGCTGTTGTATGCAAACAGGCATGATCCCAATATGACACCCATACAGTATAATCCTTCTGATGGGACCTCCACAACGGGACCCCTCGTGCTTGGAAGCCCTAAAGGCTACACATCCTTTTCTATCGCTGCGTATCCCCTAGAAACCTCTTTCAGAAAGCCCCGAGTTTCGCAAACCACGATGTATGGATCCCCTACACCCCATACTCTCTCCCCAACCGAACACGGAACCCCATAGAGGTCCCTGTCAACTCGGCAGAATTCTTGACTGAGACCTTTGAGGGCTCATTTGTGGAACCCCCATGGTCTACACATCCCCACATCCCTGTATCTCTCTATATGTCCTAATATGTTGTATTTCAATATGAGCTATAGTCTAAAGTCCTCAAACGGGGGCTATATATATTAGAGGGGCTATTAGGGGGGTACTAGAAGTTTAGACTATGAATATTATAGCCTACACTCCTAGTACCCCTTTTAGTAACCCCTACCATACTCCCCATATAATCCTCGATATTTCCCCTTCAAGGAGACTCTAGCTCATTTATGAGTACCTGGGCTTATATATCCTCATATGAGCTGTAGTATAAGCTCCATAGTAATCCCTTCTATAACTCCTGTATAATCCCCTTTAAGGAATTTAGACGGTAGCTCATAGATCCTTTCTATTCCCACCCTAAACCCTAAACCCTACATGTATCCTCATAATATGTCCTCATATATCCTCATACATCCTCTGTATTCCATTTCATTTTCCATTCTTTTTCCCATTTGATTCTCCATTATAATCCCCTCTATAGACCTTAGTTATAGCTAATAGATCACATATCCTTTATAATCCCACCCTAAACCCTAAACCCTATATGTGCCTCATCCTCACAGCAGTGCAGCCAGGCCCACTTCGGAGAAGTCGCAGGCCCGACGTCGGACTCAAGGGACCTGGGGCCATTGTTGAAAATGTTTGGGGTTTAGGGGTTTGGGGTGTAGGCTTGAGGATTTAGGGGTTAGGGTTTTAGAGTTTCGTGTTTAGGGTTTTAGAGTTTTAGGGTTTAGGGTTTGGGGTGTAGGGTTTTAGGGCTTTAGGGTTTAGGGTTCAGTAGGGGTTAGCGTTTTTGGAGTTCAGGGTATAGGGGCTTAGGGTTTAGTAATCGGAGCTTTTTAGAACGTGGTTCTCCAGGACCCTAGTAATATGTGGGGATTATAAATGGATTATGCGAGTCTCTGCTACAGATTCGATAGGACATTCTTGAATAAGCTCCAATTTTGCAGTAGGGTTTAAGGTGTAGGGGCTGTATAAGCGCAATAAGGAACTTGAAGTTCCACGTTTAGTAACTTGTAAGTTGTCCTTTTCGTTGTTTTCAAAGCCCAACAAGGGACATAAAACAAGGATGTATGCACGAGCTACAAGCTAAATTGGAGCCTTCCTGTACACTGTTAACCCAACACTTATCACCTCCGAAAGTGCTCTACGCCGGCTCTTCCTGCCTGACCTATGCCCATGAAAGCTCAGGACTGGGTTTAGGCTTTAGGGTTTAGGGAGGTATCTTCTGCAGAATGCCCAGCTTCCCGACGGACTACGATTCCGCATCTGCAATAAACACAAAGGAAGTCTGTCTGGTCTTGTGCGCTATAGTCCCAAATTCCTTAAAGGGATTATATAGGAGGTTATATAGGGGACTACTATAGTGGTTACTATGGGGGATACTTGGAGTTAAGACTATGGCTGGTTTGGTTTACCCACCCACCAAGAAACAGAGGAAGTGATGGAGGAGTTGGCAGGGCACCCTAAACCCTAATCCTTACAAGCGCTAAACTGTAAACCCACCACAACACAACCAGCAGGGCTACGACGTCTAGTGTGGAAACCTGAAGAATCGGCACGATTATGCCGTTTGAAGCTTTCCATAACGCTCCCTAGACCCTTCCAAGCCCCAAAGCCCAAACTCTCCAAGAGCCGTGACCCTAAACCCCCTGCAGCCGGGAACCCAGAAACAATAAGCCCTAGTGCCCTAAACGAGAACCCTGAGGGTCCAAGTGCGTTTTACGTAAATGATAGATAGCTTCATTCATGGTTCCCTAGTACCCCCTTCCCCTGATCACCCCCCAGGACTACCCCCCCTTAACCCTAATTATTAACCTTAATTATATAAGGGGGAGCCTTGGGGGGGGGCTGACGTAGAGAGGTAACCCTAAACCCTATAGTCGGGGAATCCGTGATAGTTTGGGCCCACGGTAACCACGCAGGAGCCCAACCACTTCAGCACTGGGTAAGGGTTAAGGGTTTAGGCTAGGAAGCTCCGAGCCCCAACAACCCTCAACCCCCAGAACCCCTTTCGTAATTGTAGGGGTACCCTTTTTGGGGTCCCCAAAATAAGGATTGTAGTATTTTGGGGTCTATATTGGGGTCCGCTTATTTTGGGAAACTACCCTAATACTTGTAAAAACCCTATATAAACCCATTATAGTAGTTTCCATTTTCTTTTCCATTATCCCAATATAACCCCTTGGATATACCTCCAGAACTCCTATAGAAACCCCTAAACCCTAAACCCTAAACACTAAACCCTAAACCCTATATACCCCTGGACCTCAAATGGAGCCCCAGGGGCGGCCCTCCGAGATTGCACTGCCTGCCTCAATGTTGGAGATTGACGCCTGGCTTCCTGTGACTTAATGCTAAGTTAGGGTTAGGGTTTAAGGTTTCGAGAAAGTGAAAGAAAATTGAAACTACTGTTTAGGACCTAAACTGAAGTTTGTGGAAAAAGCTGAGGCTACCAAAGCGCTAGGAGCAACCACTTTACCTATAGCAAAGGGTTTGTACCCAAGCGTCTGGGACCCCCTGACCCAAAACCCTGAACCCCAAATCCTTTCATGCACTGTATATAGGGTAGGAGGAAGATCAAGCAATAGGTAAACGATACAGATACAACAGAATTAGCTATAAACCTAGGGTGTACTCTAGGTAGGGTTAGTTGTTTATAGGTTGGATACTGTTCCCACCCAGCAACAGTTGGATGTGTTGTTTTCTGCATTGCTACCATAGTTACGCAGCCTTTAATATAACCATTACGAGCCCAGGCTTTCCAAAAACCGTTCGTTCCTAGGAAGTTTTCCTGCCAAAGCCAATTCTTCCTAGGAAGACCACAGCAAATGCTTAGCCGGCCATATAGTTCTCAAACAAATGTTGTATCTCTATTACTGTTAGTGTTGGTGATTGGAGGGGCTTCATGTGCTTTCATATTTGCATGTTTTAGCATTGTTTCTATTCGAGAAAATCATGACAAGAAGAACAAATTGGATAGCCACGACATTCCTCAAAAGGTTGGTATGCTGTTTTGGTTGGTTTTCTGTGTTGTTGTGTTTACGCGTTTCGCGATATTGACAAGCACAGCAATGTTAATTACAGACGAACTGGCTAAAACCTAATTCGAAACTGGGGGTGCCTGAAATCCATTCATCCAGAAATGCTTCTTTTTCGCATTAAGTTACAGTGTTTCAGAGGTTGATGGATCACCGGGGGGAAGGGGGGGGAGGTCCACGCATATATATATATATGTATAGGTATGCATGTTGCTTTTAATGTAGGGCTTACGTAAGGATTGCGTACGGGTTCTATTGGGTTCTACACGGGGGTTATCTATGTAGGGGTCATAAGGCGGCTCTATAGGGAGTGCATAGGAAAGCTCTACGGGTTGCAGCGCCGACGCTGGTAGTACACAACAGTTCGCGCTACTGGTCGTTCATGGCAGAGACACTATCTACAGGTGTCCTCCAAATTTCTAGATTTTAAAACGGTCAAGGTAACTTTTGGGAGGGTACTAGGGCACATTCAGGAATTCTGACTCTTAACAAGAGCATCAGGCCCGGCGACATTCATGGGTGGATGTAGTACTTGTGTGACGCCTACTATTACATGGCCGTGTGTCTAGAGTCTAGACATGCTGTCAAGTGAACCTGCAGACTTCATAGAAGAGATGAAGAAGATTCCACTTGTATTGGGAGACTCAGATCGGACCTAACCAGCTTTCTTTCTCAGAATAGGTACGATTTTTTTTCTCTTGCAGCATGCCCGGCGTGGCCGTGGGGAGATACAGAGCGCCTTGCCTCACCTTCCTTCATTAGTTTATAGCCGTCCTCGGATCCCTAGCAGTCAGAGAGTTGTAGTAAGCGCCTGATGACAGCCTCTGCCAACCCATTGTCCCCGCCCCTCTTCCCCTGTGTACCCCATGAACCTGCAGGTACTGCTTCCCTTGGTGTTTACCGCATGAACCTCCAGGTATCCTTGCAGAAGCCTTCGGTCATTCCTACAGCACTTGCTTGGGACCAACTACAAGAAGGAAGGTTTGAATAGGGGGAGCTTTTTTTAAGGGTAATGGACGGATACATGGGGACCAGTAGGGGGGTGGATCAAGGCTACATAGGGCTTTTATAAGGTCCCTACACAGAAACTTCCCTCCTGTAATCGTCGTAGACTTGAGAAATCCTAAACCGTAGGCCCTAAAAAAACTCTAAACCCTAAACCGCTGTGGATGTCAGGATTTCATTTCAGGACCCAGAATTGGCGAGCGAGTCATGGTTACGGACAGGCGCGAATCAATCAGTGCGGGGTTCAGGGTTACTAGAGGGTTACAAGGGGATTCTGGGGTAGGTCTGAAAATAGTTTGTTTAATGGCCCTTCATCCACATATAACCTGTACAAAGCCATACACCTTCAATTGTTATAGGGCCCCCAAACCTACCCTAGGATTACTAGAGGGATACTGTTACTGTTGGATACTATAATGGAAAGTGAAATGGGAAAGAAATGGAACATGACATGGAAACAGGGATACATGGGGTTTGATAGGGTTGATGCTTAAAATCCGGCCTGACCTGAGTAAACTAGAACCACGTAATTTCAGAGGTGTATGGTGCTTTGAGTAGAATAAGAATTCCATCTTCAGGGCATTGTGGTTGAGGATTGTAGTTTCAGCTAAGAACCGCTCAGGAAGGTGTGGGTGATGCTGGCATGCTCAAGTGAGAAATGCTCGCATTGTTGAATGTTTACAGGGCCACAGTGATGTAAGAGCAAGGCATCCCGTCGAATGGCTTGATTACAGACTAGCCGGAACAACGAGCATAAACGGGAACGAAAACAACACATGAGAAGCAGAAGAAGAATTGAGTGAGTTTCTTGAGCTCGTTGTAGATCTTCCCAGACTTACTGATCACCATCAAGTAGGCAGAATCTGAAGTTGGCGAAATCCATGCCCCCCCCCTCCCACACCCCTCAGGTTCTACTTAATTGGTACAGTGTATAGGTAAAACCCACCTCCCGGTTATGCAGCCACCATTGGGTTTAGGGTTTAGCACCCACCGCTTTTAGCTACAAAAGATCTCTCGGCAGCTTTTTTTTGCCTGGGACCTGAACCTATTTGGGGCTCTTTGGGTACTTGGTCCCGTAGGGTTAGTTACCTGTTTACTTCGACCTCTCTCTGCAGGTTCTATGTAGGGGCAGAAGTAATGGAGAAGAGCATAAAAACTACAAACCTAAATCCTAAACCGCCTACGACTTCATGATCGATTCCTCCATCCGTATTAACAACCAGAAATGTCAGTATCCAACCATGTTGAGCCTGTCTAGTGTTTATTTTTGAGCTGCTCATGTCGGTCGCTCCAAATTCCCTAGAGCCATCATCTGGCAAAAGCCCTAAACCCCAGGGTTTGGATTTAGTGTTTAGGGTAGACTCTAAGTCTTGTAACCATTCCCTCCAAACCATGAAACGAGCCAGCTTTCCAGCATTCAAGCTCTGAACCTAACTACATGAGTTGTAGTCTAAACTCCTTACAGAGGGTTATATAGGGGATTATGTAGGGGACTACTGCAGGGGTTATGAAAGGGAACACTAGGAGTTTAGACTATGGCTCATATGCCTCAGGGTTCAGAATTAAAGGTCAAGGGTGTAGAGGGTAGTTTTTACTATATAAGGTGCAGAGTTAAAGGCTTAGGGTGTAGATGGTAGTTTCAAAATAGGGTGTCCCCAAATGCAAATATATCCCCCGAACTGCGATCATTCCCTGTTTAGGGACCCCCAGCCCTGAACCCTAAATTAGAATTCCCAGCATTTCGCCTGAGTGTTTTTATTTGGCATGACTCAGGGAGACCAAAAGTTTGAATCGTACCAATTTTCGGGTAACATAGGGATGTATTGGGATAGGCCTACATAGGGATGTACAGGGATATGTAAAGATCTATGGGGATATGTAGGGATGTATGATAGTTTCCCAAAATAGGGGGACCCCAATATAGACCCAAAAATATTATAGTCCTTATTATAGGGAACCCCAGAAAGGTACTCCTAATTTTGGGAAACCCCCGATATAGGGTTTCAAGGTGGCCGGACAACTTCACAGCCTGCTTTAAATCGAACTGAACCCTGCGGCACGCCTCGTCGTGGGTCATACAGCATCAAGACGTGTAGAAGCGCAAGAGCGCAAGCCTAAGTAGATCTACGGCGCCCCAACACTCAATTGCATTTCTGGGTAAGCATTGGATATAGTTTTTTAAAGTTCCTGTTCTGCTGACTCCCAAGAAGGAAATTCGGAGTATTTATTTCCCAAACTCTAATACCAAGCAAGAGTGAATGTGCATAGCCGGCTCAGCCTCCTCAGCTTACTCGGTTAGCTGTTTAGTGTTTAGAGTTTAGGATTTTGGGGGGCAACGGCGGCCTGAATCATGACTCACATTATCCCCTCATAAACCCCCTCAACCCTAAATCCTAAACCTTGTATGATGATACAAGATTTTGCCTGAAAACCATATCTAAGTGATTAGGCCCAGGGTCTAAGGTTAAGCGCCAGAAAAGAAAGTGTATTCTAATGGGGTCATATCTACGGTTCAGGGTTTTGGGTTTAGAGTTTAGAGCTTAGGGTTTAGGGTTTGGAGTTTAGTGTTATTCGCGTTTAGAATTCGTAGACCTGAAGCCCTGCACCGTGTGTGGCCAGAATCTGCACCATTGGACGCGGAGACACCTGCTCCATTCAATTGAGTGCGCCAAGCTCAGCAAGGTTTGGGGTTTGGGCTCAGGGCTTTCGGGTTTAGGGTTCGGGTTTTCATGTTTAGGGTTTAAAGGGTATAGGGTTTATAAGGTTCGGGGTTTGGGGTAGAGGCTTAGGGTTTGGAGTTTCTCTGAAGCCCTTTACATAGTGCGGGCGTACCAGGGGTGCATATAGAGGGACCCACGTTTTGAACCTAAACCCCAAACCCTAAACCCTATATATACCCTAAAACCCCACAGAGTCTACCCTATACCCTAAACCCTAAATCCAAAAACCCTAAACCCTAATACCCTGATACCCAGACATTCAGCCCCAAAACCGTGAGAGCATGTGCGTGAAGTCCCCGTCAGGGTTCGAGTCGTCATAGCATCTGGGTCCAGATAAGTCAACAGGTTCAGGTATAGGATAGCTTGGTCCCAAAGTTGTAGAGGAACCCATACTATTAAGGGCCTGGGAACCCTCAGTCATACTGGGCTCCGTGTCGTGCTTCGACTACATGCGAGAATGCCCTAAAAGTCATCTGCTGGGCATAGCAGGCTTTTCTCCAAAAGCTGATAATTCTAATGCTGTTCCACTGTTGATTGCAGCCAAGCCGCCATGGCTCCTCATTGGGCAAAGCCCGCATGGGGCTTTTGGTTTCTAAGTTAGGAACTTGGAAATCCTAAGCCTACATCCTTCAATCTCCCTATGGTCCCGAACATCACTCACCCCCGGTCCGAGCTATTGGCCCAGAATTAGGCACCACCAGTGTCCTGGTATCTAAATATGGGCCCTGACTTGGGTGAGGTACCTAAGGACCTTAAAGATGAAGAGGCCGTAGTAGAGGCCCATAGTTCCGACAGTAGATTAGATGTGCTTAGGCTTTAGGGCCCATAATTCCAACATTAGACAACCTTCACATTTGGCTTCTGCTCTTGTAAAGGCTGAATTGTCAGGTCTCTTTTTGGAATCCGTTTGGCAAAGTCTCTGCCTTCTTGCGGGAACCCACCTTCGGAGAAATCGTCAAAAAAGTCCAAAGACCTCCATGTAGGTATAGATTAGGTCAATCCCCCCTATAGTAATGGCTCCTTAATATGGAGTTAATAGGACCTTAATATACCTACAATAGTCCCTTGTGGTACCCATTACTGGGTGGGGGATTGACCCAAGGTATAGAGTACATGCTTAGGGGCCTAAAGCCACAGCGAACCGTTAGGAGCTCCGGTACCGCGAGCTTCATACAAGAAAACCCTAAGAGGGTTTAGGGTTTAGGGTTTAAGGGTTTAGGGTAGCCCTAAACCCCACCATCCCAAACATCTTCAGGGGTTACTTGGAGGTTGATCCGACGCAGTCAATGTGTATATCCGGATTTACAAGTCTACTTTTGTCCCCCTCAATCTTAGGGGTACAACCCACTTAAAGGTACATACTAACTCCCATGACCTCCCAAGTAGGGTTTAGGGTGCAGGGCTTCACAGCAGGCAACTGTAGCCCAGAAGCCCCTGATTATCTTTATATTATAAAGGCAGTTGATGGGTGTTACGCTGGCCCGTTGTATCCAAACATCCTGACAGTCCTAAGAACATGTAAATACTCTCTGTAGGAACCCATGTTTACATGTACACGTGCATATACATGCATGAATGTATGTGTATATATATCTATATTATGTACATAGACACATAAGTATTTGTGTATGCGGATCCCTACCACGCTGCCTACAAGTTCGGTTATTAGTAAGGGGGCTTTAGTTACCCCAATCCCCTAAGTAACTTGCGACCTTTCTCTAGTTGCAGGGTCCTTACTATGGGGGTTGGGCTAGTAAAAATCCCTTAAACTAAGCCCCCTCACTGTAGGGGATGGTGACCCACATCCCCCGAAGCAACCCTAAGCCCTAAAGCCTAGATAGTGCTTTTGCTGAGGACCCGACCTTGGCAAATGTATCGCGCGTGCATTGCCACCTGTCAGGCGGTTGTAGTCCAAGGGCCTCTTCATGGAATTCAGGTTTTGGGTTAGGGTCTAGGCTTCAGGGTTTTAGGGGTGATTATGCAATGGGAATGTGAGAAGAATATGGGGATTATATAAAGTACTTCTCCACTTGTAGCTGTCCCTCAGATAGATAAAATCTGCAGGTCATCCCACCAGCTTCGTGTTTAATGGATTGCAGAGGGGGTTGAAGGAAACGTGTCCTGTAGAATGTGTCTGTCAACGTCCTGTTCTGAGATCCGGAATCCTCTAAACACAGAACGGAGACTATGTCCTGTAAACCCTAAACCCTAAACCCTCCACTAGGAAGTCACAAAAAGTCAGGGTTTAGGGTTCATGGTTTAGGGTTGAGGGCACCGCTTCGGGTTCAGGGTTGAGGGTCTAAGGTGTAATGGAGACCCATGATTAATGAACCCCCTCCTGTTCAAGGGCCTGAATACTAGGATCCCTGTTATACTCCCCATCAAGGGGAGGGGGTTTATTAATCACGGGTCTGGGTAAGGGGTTCCGGGCTTAGGTTTTTTTAGTTCAGGGTGTATAGGGTTCAGAGTTCAAGACAAGGTGGGTGCTTTGGCAAATTTGGCTGCCAGAAAGTCCGTGCAACCGACGGCTCTATCTCCAATCCGGTACCTGAAATTCCTAAACCAAAAGGCGAGACACAGCAATCGTAGACCCTACACCTGAAAACCCTAAACCCTAAATAAACCCCAAACCCTAAACCTGAAACTGTTTGCTCCAAAGGTCGCTACTGCAAGCCACCAGGGATGCGACCTTCATAGTCCCTTCTTACTTCGATAAAGTCCCCCTTAAGCAGATAGAATATAGGGGTTAAATTGGGGAAACTACCATTGAGGGTTCAGGGTCTGGGGTATATAGTCCCCCTTAAGTAATAGAATATAGGGGTTATATTGGGGAAACTACTATTGAGGGTTCAGGGTCTGGGGTATATAGTCCCCCTTAAGTAGATAAATTATGGTGTGTATGGAGATCTTGTTCTAGTATGCCAAAACCGTATTCTATCTACTTAAGGGGGACTATAATCCACCCGGCAGCCCCATTTTTGAGGAACTCGCAGCCTAGTGTGAAGGCCTAGTTGTTTGATTCTTCCCCCCCATAACCTGTTACAAAGTGTAGTCAAAATCCTCCCCAACCCTACTCTATTTGAACGAGGTAGGAGCTGTGGCCATTTCATGATGCATTCTCTTTTTCTTTGGTTCTCCATCATTCGGATAAAGTCTTCAACCCTAAACCCGACCTTAGGTTCTTTTCGCAACCTCGGTGGACGCTGGTGGCTATGCAGCTGAGTCGCAAGGGTTAGGGTTTCGTGTGTGTGTGTGTGTGTACCGTTCTAGACCGTGAGCGCAGGGGGTCACTCCCAACCACATGCGATTACATTCCACATGGAGTTTTCATGCATATGAAGTTTTCATGCAGGGGCACCAGGGATGCATGACTCGGCCTGGTGCAACGAAGCTCCAGTCATGCATCAGGATATGGTTGAAGGACGCTTCAGCCACGTACCTGCAAGGCAGCCCCCTGTGGCGCCAAAGATTAGAAAGACCGCCCCTGTGCGGGAGATTAGACGGCCGGCGATGCCATAACAGTTTTCAGTCCAACATGAACATGAGTGGTTGTGAAAACA
>CAJNIZ010047313.1:22287-33883 GCA_905231905.1 Symbiodinium pilosum | reverse complement strand
GTAGTAGTAGTAGTAGTATCAGTAGAATCAGTAGTAGTGGTAACAGTATTGGTCATGGTCATGGTCGTGATAATATGAGCTATAATCTAAACCCCGAGTATGCCCCCAATAACCCCTAGAATACTCTCGTATATGACCCCCTATACATGTATGTATATATGTATATGTCTCTCTCTCTCTCTCTCTCCCTCTCTTTCTCTCTCTCTCTCTCTCTCTCTCTCTCTCTTTTAGGACTTTAGACAGTAGCTCATATACTGTCTAGTGCCCAGAGAAGAGGAGTGGCAGTTGTAGCGGCAGCGGCAGCACAAGTCGTAGTGCTTGGGGCGGCGGTCATGGTTACAGGTGCGGTTGCGCTGGTGGCCGTTGTGGCCGCTGTGGTGGTTGCGGTGGTAGTGTGGCGGCAGCGTTGGCATGAGTAGTGGCAGTGGTGGCATTGCTGGCGGTCCCAGTGGTGCTTGTGGAGGAGACGGAGACAATGGCTGCAGATGGTGGTAGCGGCGGCGGCTGTGGCGCTTGAAGCCTAGAATCATACCCTCCCCAGACTACCACGAAACCCTATAAAGGGCCATGGCAGGGTGACCGTCCTGTAAGAAGGGGTCTCTGTCGGATTCCATGTTAGTTTGGCGGAGGGTGAGCTAAAACAGGATACTGCAGATGCAGCCGCAAAGCTCTCCCGCAAAATCTGTGATGGGTTTATGTTTTACAGTAAGGGCGCGATATTTATTTCTTTAGGGAAAAGGTTTCGGGTGTAGGCGCTAAAGTGCCAAAACCTTCAAGTACGTGCAGAACAAATCTATACATCGATGATGAATTCTGTGCAGTCCCTTCATTCCATCAGCTGAAGCACGACTATCTCAAGGGTTTCAGGCTTGTACCCCTGGGGTTGTACCCCTGGGTTTTGGGATCCTTTTACGGGACTCTAGAGGACTACATTGGCTCATATAAGGGCTATATTCGGGCTATCTTGGGGAAACCTTGTAGGGGTACGACCTTAGGGGTACAACCCAGAAACCATTGATATCACTGCCCAAAACCCTGAACACTGAGCCCAAACCACCAAACCCCACCAAGAACCAGAACCTGACCCGGAAGCCGAAGCCCCAAAACCAAGAAACAATCTTGGGTGCAACAACCCAGACCAACTTTCAAATGGTCTCTGGGCAAAAGAACCCATATACAACGCCATATCTCCCCACTTCCATTTCATGCTTTGCGTTCTTTGCAATTTGGTTCTCCGCTTTTTTTGCCATATACGCTACTCATATCTCAAATGAGCTACTGTCTAAACTCCTAGGATACCCCTTGATACCATTTATAGTAGCCTTCTATATAATCCCGTATATAGCCCCCTTTAAGGAGTTTAGACCCCAAAACCTGAACCCTACATAATCCCCTTTACGGAGTTCAGACCCTAAACCCTAAACCCTATATAATCCCCTTTATAACCCTCTTTAAGGAGTTTAGATTTGTGGCTCAAATCTTGTACGCCCATGGAACGACCCGCTGAGTGAACGGCTTCGCGTGTTCAGCGGTGGTGCAGGTGCAGCCTCTGGGGCAACCTCAGAGAAGGGTGCTCCATGATTACCTGGGGTTTATATAGGATTATGTAGGGAATATGTTGGGGTTATACATTGGGATAGGGGAAAATAAAATGGAAACTACTATAATAGGGTTTAGTGCTTTGCTAGAACAATATTGATGAGGGACGACCACTAGATGTGGGTTTAGGGGTAAGGGTTCAGGCTTCGGAGCAGGATTCTACGTTTTGACTTAGGTTCAGGTGAAGGTAAAGCCTAGCCATAAATCCTGAAGCCTAAGGGTTAAGTGTTACCGCCTAGGCTGAGGGTTTCCAGTTTTTGGTCTAAGGGCCCACAGCTTAGGATTCAAGGTCTAGAGATTAAGGATCACGTTCTACTTAGGGTAACCAAACAAGAGTCAACAAACACAAAAAAGAGGCTCTTCTTGTATATACATTGGGCCTAGGCATTCAGATTTACGTTCTAGGGCGTAGCTATATGGGACCACCATAGGCTCCCCCAAAAAGCCATTTGATCGTTCTGAGTCCATGTGAAACTTTCGTGAGAAAACGTACACGGTTGTTTACGGACTAAATCTAGGAGTCAAACCATGGGCCCCTAAAATTGGCCCTTAAGCGTTTTCGGTGGATTTGGGCTACGCTAAAGGGTACATATGGGGTATATAGTAGCTGTATAAGGATCCCAGGGTTAAGGGCCCATACTAGGGGCCCATGGTTTCAACCTTATTTTAAAGGTGGTTCATAGTGGCCTCCCTGGCGGATTATGGGGAGACTTGTGTGAGAAAAGTCCATCTTCCCCAAAGTCATTCGAAACTCCAACACTGAACTGAACACCAGGCCTTACACCCCAAACCCCAATTAGGGTTTAGGGTCTAGGGTTGAGGGTTTAGCGCTTCCTTAGAAGTAACTTCAACATGGTCATCAACATACCAGGTATGAACTTTTGGGTGGGAAAGCTCCTAGTCAGCCATATCGATAGGGACTGCTTGGCATCCACAACCACAGATCAGGACCCGATGGCAGCTGTCAGGTCGTTGCTTCCACAAGGGGTTTAGGGTTTAATTGTAAATCGTGACTGGTGCCTTTCCAAGAGTCCCAATGACAAGAACTAGAGTATATGGGGGTCTAAATCGGGGTCCCTCTATCTAGGGAAACTACACAATGAAACCCTAACCCCTAAACCCGAAAAAGGCAAGGGGGATCCCCAATCCTCCAAATAACTCCCGGGGGCCTCGTCTGTCTCCATCGCCGTGGCTGACTGGCGACGTTCTGCTGCCTCATCTTACTGGTTGATAATGAGGGTTTGGGTTTAAGCTTTAGGGCTTAGGGTTTAGGAATAGAGTAGTAGATCTCTCTAAGAGGCCTAATGCTATATGGTAGTTTCCTTTCCCGTTCCTATTCTGCCAATCCTGCAAAAAAAAACAACCTGTATTGCCGCCATGCGATGGGCCCTCCCAAGCTCAAACGTCCAAGGACACAACAGGCTGGGAAATAGATTCAGCAGCCTACATTCTGAATGGTGCTATGCCTTGCAGAAAACGCTAGAAATCTTGTATGTGGATTTGAGTAGTGTTTCATGTGGGGGTACTATGGTACCCAATATAGAGTAAGATTATATTCTCCTTTTGGGGTATAATATTTTATATAAGGAATATTATCTTACTGGGTTTAACCACCCAAAAAAACGCTACTCATTTGGGCTCTATGGGAAGTTGGGGATGAAGCTGTCTTGAGCTCACTGGCCTTTGGGTAGCTAGAAATGAAGGAATGGATCCTTGTAGTAGTCCGTATATAACCCAGTATACTAGCTTTCAGAATCTTCTTTTACATTCCTTCATTCCCACCCTAAACCCTGAACCCTAAACCCTATGGTAATTTCCATTTTCCCTTCCATTCCCTCCTTCCCAGCTAACCAAAGGCCAGTTCAGGGCCTGTAGAGCGTCGCCTGGGTCTCGGCCTTTGCGCCCTAAACCCTAATCCCTAAACGCTTAAACTCTTAAACCCCTCCCTGACCCCTCAACCCTAAACCCCTAAACCCCTGAACCCTGAACCCTGAACCCCTCAACCCCTGAACCCTGATCCCTAGTGCTGTAGCCTTGGGGTCAAGGGCTCATCCTACAGGGGTGTAGTCACGGCATGAAGTCTTTCACACTTTGGGGTTTAGGGTTTAGGGTAGTTTAGGGTTTAGGGTAGTTTAGGGGTTTAGGGTAGTTTAGGGTTTAGGGTAGTTTAGGGGTTTAAGGTAGTTTAGGGTAGTTTAGGGGTTTAGGGTAGTTTAGGGGTTTAGGGTAGTTTAGAGTAGTTTAGGGTAGTTTAGGGGCTTAGGGTAGTTTAGGGTAGTTTAGGGGTTTAGGGTAATTTAGAATAGTTTAGGGTAGTTTAGGGCTTGGGGTAGATTAGGGCTTAGGGTAGTTTAGGGTTTAGGGGTTAGGGGCAACTTTGCATCCCGACCCTGAAGATTCTACAGCGGCAACTTTGCGAGGCTCCCGTGTCTTTCGCAGTAAAAAAATTCCCATGTGAGTAGTTTTTTGGTGGTTGAACCTAGTAAGATAATATTCCTTATATAAGATACTATTCCCCAAAAGGAGGATATAATCTTCCTCCTTATTGGGTACCATAATACCCTCAAATAAAATACTACTCATGTGGAGGTTTAACGGATTGACAGACGCCACCTCATCAGCACTGAGCATGCTAAATCCAAGATCCCCAAGTCCTAAAAAGCCTCCTCCCCAAATCCTAAAACCAACAGAAACCAAGTGTCCAGAATTTCATGGAGACATAGCATGATAAGATGATATTGGTAACCTCAGCGCCAAAAAGCAAGGACATTCCGGGCAGTCGTATGATCATCACCCGGTGGTTGGGGTTGCCAAAGACCGTTTATTGCAGTCAATAATTGCATGTAATATACCCATATAACTGGAGTACAATACACGTTACCACTGCAGCTACAAGGAGTGTAGCTGTAGTTTCTTCCGTTCATGGCTCCCCGGACCTTCAAGTCCCTCTGCCCCCTTACGGCCCAAAGTGCCAGACCCTCAACCTCAAAGCCCTAAGACTTCAACCCATTCCCCACCCCACGCACGCGCATGGAATATTGAAAATGATCTCATGAAGATGGCTGCCCTTAAACAGCCAGTGATCTTGCCTTCCACCCACTTGGGTTCATAATGGGTAGCAGCTCAGCATTCTGGGCTGCATTTGGGGCCATGTGGAACCACATTTCCCCATCTTTTTTGAAAGGTGTCAGTTCCACCACAAGCGCGCCGTGAACTGTGGTGCTGACGACCCAGTAGGCACGGTGCCCCAAATCAGGTCTCCACAGCAAACTCCCCGGAATTGCCACGGAAGAGAGGTAGGCCTGTCTCTTGGCAGCAAAATTTTGAGACTTCAGAAGTTGTAGTGTTGCAACACCACCAAGGTTGTAGGAAAGGTGGCTTCAAGGGTTTCATCTCATTTCAAGTCGGAAATTCATATAACCTAAACAGCGAAGCTCTAAATCTTAAACCCCAAGCCCGGAATATTAAGCCTTACCCGGAGATCCAATTGAAATATATAGTTCATATCAGCTGTAGAACGAAGTCCTGCAATTGTGTACCATCCCATCATACTAGTCAACTAGGATCTCCAAGTAAGCCCCAAAACCTTCAAACCCTAAACCCTAAACCCCGAAACCCTAAACCCATAAACCCTAAAAACCTAAATCCTAAACCTTAAAAACCTAAACCCTCAAACCCTTAACCCCAAAAAACATTGAGGGCCGCCTCCTCCTCGCTAAAGATGAGGCTGCACTCTGACATCCTCCGGAGGAGCTGCTCCTGGCGTCCAAAAGTGGCCCCTTATGAACCCCTTCGTTTAGGATTTAGGGTCCAGGGTCCAGGGTTTAGGGTTCAGGGTTACGGTATAGGGTTTAGGGTTTAGGGTATAGGGTTTAAGGTTTCAAGTATAATTCTTGTAAACAACCCTCGGACTTTTGATGCCTGCCTGAACAACACGGGGTTCTGACCACCTGCTCAGCAAAATGCCGGCTATCTGAGAAAACCCTCAAACTTTCATTTCCTTTACAATCTATTCCCCTTCAGTAGTGCTCCGGCCAAACTTGCCCTGGTAGCCCCCGTGCTCCATGTCCCCGGCTCGTCATCTTCATCAGCATTAGGTCTCCCTTGTTAGCAGACACAGCTTCTTCACGACCCTGCCCTTCTTTTGTTGGCTTGGTACTGCTTCCAGGTTTTGCTTCCGAGCCCTTCCCCAATTCATTCTGCTCCATGTTCAAAACTTGCATTTGCAAAGCCACCTCAAATTGAGCACGGCGCACGTAAACAGTCTCTCCACATCCGAGCTCCACGCCATTGATGAGGATCCTTCTCAGCTTCACCCATTTGTGTTGTGGGCGAGCCTCAACCATCGAAGGAACCCTTTCTGTGCTTGCACTGCTTGCAGCTCCGTCAGCTTGATCCAGAGCTTGCTGCATCGCCTCGTCGTCAGCCCTCTGAGCCAGCCGCGCCCTTTTCTTTTTTTGTCCGTGCCCTTCTCTTACGTGCCAATTCTTTCATTGTCATAGTCCCTTCCAGCTCACCCTCGTGCATGCCATCCTGCGTGTCATCTACCACATTGTCCTTCCCAAGGAGCAGGACCTGTAGTCGTTGTCTCCAACATCTTGCAAAAGCATCAGCAAGATCCCCTCGACTTTCATCCGCCTCCTCATCCACATACGTAGCCAGCAGCGCCTCCACCGCTTGCCATGTCTCGGGGTCTGATCGGGACGCAATTCAACCAGGTAACACATAAGCTGATGCGCATCAACCCCCACTTTTTCTCCTCCCGCTGTCCGAAATTCAAGATCTTCTTGCAAGGCTTCGACCCACATTGCTGTCTCACTTCTTCCACTGTGTTGCGATCTTGACGTCCCTCTTGCTGCACACCTTCATCTGGTCCCTGGCGAGCTGTGTTGCGTTCCTTCTTGTCCATCCTCCTCCGTTTGGCTACAGCTTGCTGACATTTGCTTCGGACTCTCTTTCAATATTTCTTTGCCCAGATGGCATTATTCTTCTCCGACACCCGCTTCATCTCCGTCATTCCTCTGGCACAGCCATTCAGAACTTCCCGACGTCCCGCACAAACTTGTCGTACAGCTGGTAGAACGCCATTCCCGTTCCTGACAACCATGGCCCCAACGACCAACAGCAAGTCCTTGCTTTTGCCAGGGCGATGGGATCTAACCATTTTAATTTTCGCTTGCAAATCTTCAGCAAGCCCTTTGACTTCTGACTCGGCGATGTCTCCCAACTGAACCCCGTTTTGCATGAGGCATTGTTCTTCCCCATCACCTTCTTCTTCGGGCTCTTCTTGTTCTCTAGCCTCTGCTAGGGCTGCACCTCCACCATCCGCCGGGTCTGCCACTGGCATCGGCATCGGGTCAACGGGTTGGAAATGCATCGGAACCCGCTCTATGTTTGCCGCAACCGGGACTCCCGCTGCATTGTCAAACAACTGCTGTTCAACCAGATATGTTTCCACTAGCACACCTCAATCCATCAGGATGGCTCCGATCATTCTCATCAGGCCCGCTACCATTGCCACCGTTCCCATCGGTCCTCTCGCAAGCATAGTCTGTTGCAGGTGCTGCCTTAGCTCTCTTGGAATTCCAACATGGCCTTCTTCCAGGGTTCGGGCCATAACGAGTCTCTGGCAAGACGCAGCCATTGTTGGCTGTGAGCATGCCTGGGAGGTTGCCTGCTCAAGATGCCTGCGCTGCTGCAGCCAGAATGCCGTGGATGGTTTGTGCTGTTGGAAGGCGCGAGCAGGAGACTTGCACAAGCTTCCTAGACTTGTGAACCACCTGCGCCCTGCGGGACGCCTCAATACGGCACCGGCCGCTGCTGGACGCTTCCTCATTGTGGAACCATTCCATCCACCCCGGCGGAGGCTCGTCCTGGGATTGCTTCTTGGCCACGGTTGTTTTGGAACCATTCAATCCACCCCAGCAGACCGTTGTCGCTTTTGGACTTGCCTCTGGTCCTTGTGTCTAAAAGTGTCAACGATCACAGGGATCGGGGGGTTTCCTTTGCCCTGACCTTGGTGCTTCCTTGGTACTGGTGCAGCTCATTGACACCTCGTGGTAGTAGGCAGCGATGCTCCTTCTCCTTCTCACAACCCTGCGTCTTCTGCTGCTGCCCTTTGGCCCCCTAGGCCTCTTGGATGGAGGTTTGTCGTCCTCTCCACCAGGTTCTCTGGGACGCCCTGTTTGCGTCAGGACCGTGGTGTCATCTGGTCCAAACACTCTTTCTTCGTTTGGAGCTCGCTGAACAATGTCATTCACCGCAATGACCAGTTCCATCCCTAACAGAGACAAATAGGCCTGCAACCCTGACACCATCCGCATCATTCCTGCCGGCGTCATTCGCCGCATAACTTGCCTGATTCGCGTCTCAATGGCCGGAGGATCAACTCGAACTCTGCCGTCAGTAGCCGCACCTGGTAAGTGATCTCCTTCCGCTGACTCGCCGCCTAGGCACAGTATTTCCCCCCATAGCAGAATGGATTCTCTTAATGGCATATGTGGTGGTGGGGGGTTCTCCATCAACCTTGGCCTTCTTGCTGCTGACGGTGTCTATAGGGTTTAGGGTTTAGGGTTCAGAGTTCAGGGTATAGGGTTTAGGGTTCAGGGTATAGGTAGGTTCATCAGCAGAAAAGCAACGACCTCCCAATGATGCTGTTATCTTGCTTGCATGATCTCTTGACTTGGCAAGTCTATCTAGTATCTCTAATAGCCCCTGTTACTAAGTAGACTTATCCCTAAACCCTACACCCTATACCAAGTCAAGAGATTCTGCAAGTATGCGCTTTCATGGTTTTTCACACAGAATTCCGTGTCCAAAATCCGCGAAGGTGATGTATCGCGAAGCCCCCTCTAAACCCTTTTGTTTAGGGTTTAGGGCTTAGGGTTAATTCTTCTGCTACCTGCTTGTGTTGTTCAAGTAAGCCGGTAAGCCCCTGAACCGTTGGATCCTTCACGATTTATAGTCCTCCTTAAGTAGATAGAATCTGGGGTTTTTGGGGGATCTGATTACAAGATGAAACCCTCAGCCATATTCTATCTACTTAAGGGGGACTATAGGCTTCCAGCCTTGTCATCAGATGCTGAGGCAGGGATAAGAAGGCGCTCCAGTATGGCCTGCAGGGACTTAGGGGTTTGGGGCTTTCGTGTGCGGGTTCAAGGGTTTAGGATTCTAGGGTTGGGTTTTAGGGTTAAGGGTTCAGCTTTTAGGGTTTTGGGCTTAGGGTTTGGGATTAGGGTTTGGGGCTTAGGGCCCAGGGTTCGGGGTTTAGGGTTCAGGGTTTGGGTTAACGCTGTAGGAACCCTAAACCCTAAACCCTAAACCCTAAACTAGGGGGGTATCAGGGATCTTCAGGCTTTGGGGGGATTGAAATACGACCATAGGGGTCTCTTTTCGGGTGGTTTTGAGAAACTTCCCACCCTAAACCCTAAACCCTTTGGGGTCTGGGGTTTGGTGCACAAACCTATTTAGGCTTTACACGCTAGAGGTTGAGAAGATAGTCCTCCAGAAGCAGATCACCGCAAGCAAAAAAACATGTGAAACACATTCTGTAGATTTCATCCCTAAACCCCCTAAACCCTGCAAACCTTAAACCGTAGACTTCTGGTTGACAGTCATGGGTGCTTTGGGATGAGGAAGAAGGCATTACTTGTTTGTGGGTCTGCGTTGAGGGTTTAGGGGTTGAGGGTTTAGGCTTAACGGTTGTCTTCAGTGGGGTTTGGGGTGCGAGGTCTCTGGTTTTAGAGCTTCGGGATTCAGGGTTTAGGGTGCAGGGTTTTGTAGCCTTCGCGCTGCGCTTGAGCTTCAGACTCCGGTAAAGCTAGAAAAGAGGACCCTCCAATGATCAACCATCAGCACACATCACCGGAACAAGTCATTGAAGTGCCTCAAGCCCTAAGGGTCCAAGTACCCAAATCATAGGGTTCTGGATAATTCCTTGTAGCTATTAATTTAACAGTTACTGTAAGGGGGAATGACCTAAGGTATAGATTACGTGGAAACGCCCCCACGCAGTAAAGACTATAAGGGATAATGAGGATTATATTATAGTCCCCCTTAAGTAGATAGAATATTCCTTTGGGTATATTTTAATAAGATGCCCACATACCCCATATTCTATCTACTTAAGGGGTTCTATAGGGTCCTCTTGTATTCCGATTATACCCACTATTACAGGGTGGGGGTCCCCTAAACCCTAAGATATAGAGCTTGGAGTCCCCCTTACAGCGACCCACAGAAACCTACGGATGGAAAGGGCTTCCTTGTTCTTACTGCTTCTAGGCTGGGAAAAATGGAATATAGTCTCTATATAATATATTCCCTTATTCCCTACTGAAACCCAGTAAGTTTTGATGTAGAGAATTTTTTTACAAGGGACCTAGCCCTCCAAACAACCCTCAGGCTCTTGAAGCCTCATAATAGGATCCTAAACCTTAGCCCTCAGAGCCCACAACTTCCCCCAGAAAGCCCCAAATAGTCCTAGGAGCCTTAAGCAAGAGAACATGTTTAAACACCAAAACCTGGACTCAAAACACCAAAGCCCCAAACTCTTGGCCCTTAGAATCCACATCCCAAAGACTCTACTTTCGGTACTAAAAACCCTGCATGACCTTATTGTACTGTAGTACCATAGTTCACGACGAAGAGATAATTAGGTCATGCTTTCAATATGCAGGCCTTTAACCCCCACAATATTACCTGCGTCTCCATGGCATTCTTTTCCAGTTGATTCTCCACGCTTGGGGTTAATATAATCCACCGTAGCCCCCCCTCCCTCAGGCGGTGGGCCCGGAGGTCGTTCAAAGAAAGGCTCGAAAGATCCTCCATGGCGAACATGGGCTGCCTGCGAGAGAGCTTTAAGGAATGGATGCAGGGGTTTAGGATTTAGGGCTTAGGGTTTATTACCTTTACTTAGGTTTGGAGTGGGGGATCATTTTGATTTTGCAGTTTTAAAATTAAGGAAAGTTGAGGAACGTAGATCACGGTAAGTTTATATGGGCTTGAGGGTTTAGGGAGTAGTTTTTGTCTTAGGGATGGTAGGGTTTAGGGATCAGGGTTTGAGGTTTATGGGATTTCAGGGTTGGAAGGTTCAGGGTTTAGGAATTACGATTCAGGGATTAGGGTGACAGATATAGGGCTTCGAGGTGGAGGGGAGAACATGGGCTCGACAAGGTTTTCATTTGAGCTATAGTCTAAACCCCTGGTATCCCTCTTTATAATACTCCCCTATACAATCCCCTATATAGCCCCCCTTAAATAGGAGTCTACACTATAGCTCATTTCATTTTGAACCTGCCCTTCACAATCCCCATCTAGCCTGGGCTGGAGTGTTTACAAGGTTTAGGGTTTAGGGATTAGGGGTTTAAGGTTAAGGGATTTCAGGGTTACAGCGTCGAGCTCTGGAGTTAGGATTTCGTTGTGGGGATTCAGATTTTGGGGCATGGCCTGAAGACATAGGATGTGAGGCTGAGGGATGTACTTAAATAGGTAGAATATGGGATATATGGGATCGTATTGTAATATACCCAAAGCCATATTCTATCTACCTAAGGGGGACTATATACCCTAAACCCTAATCCCTGAACCCTATACTGCTAATGAAGGGAAACTTCGGCCCTGTATCTTCGTCTTCATGGTTAGTACATGGACCACAACCGAACTAGGCAAAAGAATGGCCACCTGCCCATGAAAAGAGCCGACGATGACAAGACGCAAAGAGTGCTTAAGATACCATGGTATAGGGCTTCAGGGTTTAGGGTTTAGGGTATAGGGCTTCAGGGTTTAGGGTTTAGGGTTCCAGGCTTTAGGGCCTAGACCCGAAACCCTTCCAACCTTCAGGTTAAAAAGTTGACAAGGAACCCCCACACTTCCTGACATCCAGCTGAAAGGTATGTAGAGTACTAGCTTCTTATTGATAGGGTTTAGAGCCATTGTGTTACCTTCGACGGAAATTCAGGTGACCCCTAAACCCTAAACCCTAATCCCTAGACAGGTAGGG
>CAJNIZ010047313.1:7586-21005 GCA_905231905.1 Symbiodinium pilosum | reverse complement strand
TCTTGGAACACGAACGGGATTGTGATTTTGGCATGGATGCTCTGGTAACCGTATGCTCTTGGAACACGAACGGGATTATGATTTTGGCATGGATGCTCTGGTAACCGTATGCTCTTGGAGAATTTGCGGCCTAAACGGCAGCATGACATGGCCAGCGCAGGGTATTCCATATGTGCTCTCCTGCGGCGTAACGTCTGGGCTGAGGGCTGAACCCTGAATCCAATAAACCCTAAGACCTAAATCCCAACACCCTAGACCCTAAATCCAATAAACCCTGCACCCTAAACCCTAAATTCAATAAGTCCTAACACCTAAACCCTACATCAAATAAACTCCAAACCCCAAATCCAATAAACCCTAAAACCTAAACTCTGCAAACCGCCAGATCTCTTCGGTCCACCCCGGAATTGTGGTCTCCCAGAAGGGATTAGGATTTAGTGTTTAGGGTAGATATACAAAATCTGGTAGGTCATGGAGAACTAAATCGAAAAGACAATGGAACATGACATGAAAATTGGGATGATATGGGAGGTTTTCAAGGTGTCAGGTTTCTCAAGTTTAGGGTTTAGGATTTTTGGACCTAGGTTGGATAATTTGTATGTTGCAAAACACTAGTGGCATCTATGATTGTACTACTGAAGCACCATGGGAGAATACTGGTTATGTATGCCATTGGGAATACCAAAACATGGGATGCCTTTTCTTAAACCACCCGCATGTCTTAACGTGCTGTTGAAGCTTTGCTCTTCTTTGGGGAAGGCCCTGTCTCAACAGTGTCGCAGTAGGTCCAACAGCAATGGCAGCAATCGCAGGTTGTATTTCAACGCAGCAATGACTTGGTTCACACCCAGCCCTTCGCCCTGGAACCGGCGGGTAAGGGTTTAGGGGTGCAGGGTGAATCAACAGGCGAGGAACACCCGTCCTAGGGTTTATCATCAGAGGATCCTAAACCCTAAACCCTAAACCCAAATCTCAAGTTAGGAAACTGTTTTGGTCACACGCTAGCTGTCTGGTTCAAGTTTTGCAGAAAAATCGTTTAGTGCTTAGGGGTTTAGGGTTAAGGGTTTAGGGCAGGGACGCTGCAGGCCATGCACTTCACAATGGCATAAAACCCTCTGGCAATTGACCGAAACCGTTACCCTCTCCTAAATACAGCCCCCACTTCAAAACAACGGTAGTCTACAATGTGCCGCGTTTCAGGTCACATGTAAGCTTGGGGAAGGGCAACCTAAAGCGCAAACCCAAGCGAACTGCGTGACTTAGATGCCTGAATGGTTCCACGGATATTTCTCATACAGTCGTAGATACGATCCCCACCCCCAATCAACAGCCGTAAACTCTCACTCACCCCAAGAAGGCATCTGATTATTGAGGACCCATAAATTCCCAATGCTTCATGGAAAAGGCACAGTTGGAATATCTGGCGTCAAAGAAGGCAGCGGATTGCTATCGCCATCCATCCGCGCAAAAGCAGCTCGTGCTGAGCAAGTTTGCTGACACAACCCCTCAATTCCAAAACCGAAACCCCAAACAATACTGAATTAAGAGGAAACAATGAATGGCCTCACGGGGTAGCATGTAGTAGGGCATCGGCAAGAGCACAATAAAGGCCCAAATCCCTTGCTATCATCAAAGCCAACCATTCTACATCTGTAGGATTCGGGTAGTCTTTTCGTTCGTGCTTCTACCAGGCAGGGTGACAAGCCCTCTTTCATAAAACAGCCTACCCGTACCTAGGTGGAGGGTGCAATCTTCTGAGACACTCATATTTTCTCTTCAAGTAGATGAAACCTGATCCCTAAACTCCCTTTACCCTAAAGAATCCCTATGTTCGCCATGTGTTCTATGCACTGTGTGCTTCAAAAGCTGCGGCGGAGTGAGCTATTTTAGTTTTCGGGGTTCAGGATTCCGGATTTAGGGGTTATGGGTTTAGGATTTATGGTTTAGGGTTTAGGATTTAGGGTTCTGTGAGGTTCATGGGTCTTAGTAACAATGTACAGATACGCTGATAACCCTACTAATAACCCCATTAACTAGACTTATGTAAGCTCCGCCAGTTATAAGTAGGGTTACAAGGCCAGCTATAAGTAGCTACTAAGGCCCGTGAACCTGCCAGTAGGAAGGTTTCGCAAATCAATCCCCACACTAATCCCAACAAACTTTAGAGCCCCCTCATTTCCTCCAGAGATCGCTCCAGTCCTCCAAGGGCAATTTCCTTTGGATACTTGCTCCGCACGAAAGATCAAACCCTAAACCCTACCCAAACACTAGCCCCTAAACCCCAAACGCACATCCCTAGACCCTAAACCCCAAACCCTAATCCCTAAACCCTAAACCCTAATGCGTATGTGCTTGGGAAGCCTGGTGGGCTTCTGGCACGGTCTAAAGTTTGGTATCACAGGGGAAATGGAGAAAAAAAAGCGAGCGAACTACTATAGAATAATAAGATATATGTTGGGGTTATATAGGGTTTAGGGTTTAGGATTCAAGGTTTAGGGTTGAAGGTTTAGTGTTGGGGGGTTCGGGGCGTAGGGCTTAGGGTTTAGGGCTTCGGGTTTCGTGTTTGGCGTTCAGGGCCTGGGTTTGGGGTTGAGGGGAAATTGTTTGGGGTTTGTACTTGTGCTGTTTGGGGTTTGGGGTCCTAGCGCGCAAGCCCCGGCCAAAAGCAATGTTATTGGTTCGTAGACTTGGAGAGAAAAACGAGTACATATAAGTGCTTCAGAATCGAACCTTTGTACGTTAGACCCTAAACCCTAAGCCCTAAACCCTAGACCCTAAGCCCTAAAGCCTAGATCTGGCAGCCTCTTAGGGCTCGAAGCTTGAGACACAGCCAGCTGAAAACCCTCTTGTTTCCAAGGGCTTTGGCTTTTGGGTAAGCAGAAAAAAGCCACCTTAAATCCTAAACCCCAAACCTAGGGTTTAGGGTTTAACTCTAAACCCTAGACCCTAAAGAGAGCAACAATGGTTATTCGTCTTCGCTCTTTGGCTTGGAAACCACTACGTGGATGAGCTGGCACCACCTGATACCCAATACTGCGAGTCCCAGGATAGGAGGCGTACCTCAGGAGGACCCCCACACGGCAATAGTGGTATACAAGGGTTATAAGAGGACCCCCATATAATCCTTTTCCTATCCCTTATATACTATTACAGGGTTGAGGGGGGTCATCCTAAAGCATACCATGTCCTGCAGGATATCCTCCATGGACACTGTACGATAGGTATTGCTGTTCTTGGAACTGCCATTCATCATGAAGCTGTGGTGTTTCTGCTACTGTCCATGTGCTCTTGCGCACGTACTTGGAGGGTCAGGGGGACTTAGTAAGTAGGGTAATAACCCCTATAACCCATATAGTAACCCTACTTATCCCCATTATTAAGCTACTTACTAAGTCCCCCTGACCCTCCAAGTGGGGGCTGAGGGTCATTACGGCTTNNTATCCCCATTATTAAGCTACTTACTTACTCCCCTGACCCTAAACCCTAAACCCTAAATACTATAGTAGTTTCCATTTTCTTTCCCATGATTATTACAAGCATGACATAGTCCCCCTGACCCTCCAAGTAGGGTGAAAGGCCTCCCAGACTGGCCTTGGCGCTACACGCGGAATCTGCCAAAAAAAGCCCTGCACTCCAACCCTCGCCTCCAAGAAGCCTTACATCCTCAACCCTAAACCCTGAACCCTACACCCTAAACCCTAAACCCTACACCCCAAACCCTACACCCTAAGCCCCACACCCTAAACCCTACACCCTTAGCCCTACACCCTAAACCCTAAACCCTGAACCCTAAGCCCTAAGCCCTAAACCTTCACTGAAGCCCCCAAAGCCCGAACCCTGAGCACCCACCTCTGAACTGAAGGGCTGCCAGACTCTTCACATCCCTGGCACCATCCATGCACTGGCGTTGAGTCATTTTTCTCTAAGATCCATGAGCTGGGGGATAAGGGGATAAGGTTCAGGGTTTAGGGGTTAAGGGTTTAGGGTTTAAGTTTAGGGGCAAGAACCCTAAACCCTTAACCCAAGCCTTGCCCCTACAACGAACCAAGAAGCCCATCCCCGAAACAAAAGGCACCATGTTTAGGCTGAAGGTGCATGCTTCAGAAAAGAAATAAGGATTGCTAGGATCTCTAGTGGTCTGGGGTTTTGGGTTCAGGGTTTAGGGTCTTGGGTGTATAATCCCCCTTAAGTAGATAGAATCTGGTGTATATGGGGATCTTCTTTTAACATACCCATAGCCGTATTTTATCTACTCAAGGGGGACTCTAGGGTTAATTACTTTGGGTTGAGGGTACGAACCTTTGAAATAATCGTCCAATCCACGAGTAAAACTTACAAGGAACCCTACACCCCAAACCCCGAAACCCCTAGTCCATCTGTGGAAGAATCTTTTTAGCCACCCCTAGACCCTAAACCCCCCTCTATCTCAAGCTCTAAATTTGATCAACAGGGAGAAATTTCGCAGAACCCTAAACCGTAAACCCTGAAGGAATCCTCTGAGGTCTCAAGGTTTGGTACTTGGAACTCCCATCTCTTCTGGTGCTCTTCGGTGGTTAGACTTGCTGGTGTTTAGTCGGGAATACAGGAATATGAATTTTGGGGCTCCATGTAATAAAGACTGGAATATATTAGGGTCTATATTGGAGTACCCTATTTAGGGAAACTACCATATCTACTATTTATAGGCCCCTCAACCCAAAGTAATTAACCCTATAGCCCCCCTTGAGTAGATAGAATATGGGGTACATGGAGATCTTATTCTAATATACCCAAAGCCATATTCTATCTACTTAAGGGGGACTAAAATCCCTGTATAACCCACCCACCAGGGGCAGGGTCGTACTCCCTCCCCCTGTGGTCTGGGTCGGGTAGAGTGTCTAGAACCTATTACCCTACCCCCCTGTGGTCCTGTGGCGCTAGTGGTCTTGGTCTGGTGGTTTAAATTTAGGCTTGTCAAGGTTTATAATGTTCGCAGAAAGTCTATAACCTATTACCCCCCCCCCCTGGTGGTCCTGCGGTATGGCAGCTTAAACTGACAGAGGGTTAAGTGTTTATAGACATCTTATACGAGATGAGGACCAAGCGGATCCCTGTCACTGTGAATGCTCTTACAAAGCAACAAATGACAAAAGTGAAGCTTCAGGAGAAAAAACCGTTGTAAATCGCGAGAAGGACCATTCGGATCCGTATGACTGTTGGTGCTTTTGAGACGCGACGAAAGTAGCTAACAGTGACGACAGTCACGAGGATGGCGGGTTCGAGGTGCCAAAAACGACAGCAGTTGCTAGGATGACAGGGGGCCGCTTCTCCGTGACTGTTGATGCTGGGCGTGGGTGTGGGGGGGGCAGGGCAAGGGGGGCGACGACGCGGCACTTATTCCCTCCTAACCCCCAGTAAGTAGACTGTCTAGGGTTAAGATCATGCGCTTGGGCCCCCAGGCCAAAACTCGGCCGGATTTCCCGTTTTCGCTCCCTGCAGACTGCCACACGGGTCCCAGAAGCATCCTGTTTCACATGTAAGGTTTAGGGTTTAGGGTTTAGGGTTTAAGGTTTGGGGTTTAGGATAGGGTTTGTACGGTTTCGGGTCTAGGGGTACACTTTCCGGGATGCCCTGGATGAGGATTAGAAAGCCCAGACTTAGAAATACTCTGCCGCATGAACCTCAAATTTATCACGATCTCCGGTTCTACCCTAAGCCCTAAATCCTAAACCCTAACCAGAAAAAAATATTAAAAAATTAAAAAAATCCCAACAGGGGGCCCGCTCAAGAATAGACATATCTATCAGCAACCCTTGAGCCAGGGTTTAGGGTTCAGGGGCCAATGACAACAACTCATGATTTGGGCCATTCGCCCTTACAGGAACTGTCCTGAAAGGTTTATTAAGGGGCAGGTATAACTCCTATTACCTGTTGTGGTAACAGTTGCTGTGTAAGGGGGCCTTTCCCAACTCATGATCCTGAATTAAGGCCCTTTTGGGTATGTTCCCAGCGGTGTCTACAATTTGGGGTCCGGGCCTTTTTAATTTCTAGGTGGATAGCAGAAATCGCGCGCCGTGACTTCAAATAGCCAACGCAAGGTGATTCCTAAGTTGAATCTGCCCTTCAACCCTCCCAAAAAAGCTTTCGCTGATCTAAGGAGATGTTAAGAAACAACAAGTGCAAAAACCTTCTCAGGATGACCCAAGTACTCCCTAAACCCGCACGCGGGCGTTGCAGCAATGCCTGGGGTATGGGACACGTAAGTTGGCGCAAGATTTCCCTGTACCCTAAACCCTAAACCGGGTTGCCCCCAAGGACTCAGGTACCCTGTAAAAATCTATGGGACTGTAGCAGGGCTATGGTGGGGTACCTATCAGGCTTCTTCACCAGGGCCAGAGGGTAGGCAACAGAAAAAGGAGAGAGAATCTGCTCTCATTCAAGATTCATCTGACACCCTAAACCCTAAGCCCTGAACCCTAAATTCTAAGCCCTACAAGCCCTGAACGGCGTAAGGAATCAGAATCTGAGACCGCATTCACATCAGAAGCCCCTTGGAAGAGCGGACCGGCCTCGCCATTGACTGAAATCATCTGTACCTTGCTTACTGGGCCAATTCCTTGGTTTGGGCTTTTTAGGGTTCAGGGTTCAGGGCTTAGGGTTTGCGGCTTAGGGTTAATTAGTCTAATTAGGCGAGGGGGGCATGGGAAACCGTGATAATCCGAAGCGTTTCACTGGACTTCCTGAGGCCGCTCTCAGCAACTGAAGCGCGGTCATTCGAGAGTAGCAGTACTCTCAACACTCCTATGTAGTTCATTTTTACCCAGAAGCCTAAACCCTAAAACCCTAAAGGCTCTGAACCTGGCTAACTACAGTCATTCCACCGCCTAAAAAAGGCAAGGCATTTGTGGGACTGAAGTCTAGATACAAATCACAAATCACCATTTGAGCTAGAGTCTAAAATCCTTAAGGGGTGGGTATACAAGGGATTCTATAGGGGACTAAGTATCAAGGGGGATACTAATTAGGAGTTTGGACTATAGCTCATTTCAGGGGAGGTTGAGTGAGGTCGGTATAAGTTGGCCAGTTGAATGCTCAACTTTCGAAGTGGGGGTGGAGGAGTGGGGGGTCCAAACATGAACCGAAAATTTAGGGTTTAACGGCCCCCAAACTTGGCTTTTGAACCCCTAAACCCTAAACCCTAAACCCTGAATAGAATGCTGTATAGCGAAGAACATCAAGACAGAGTCTGCATCCCCAGCAACCCTAAACCCTGAACCTAGTTAGGGTTTAGGGTTTAGGATTCAGGGTTTAGGGTTTGCGGGTCTTCCCCGTAAACGCTTTACGTGGCCCTTGTTTAGTCCTAGGCTCCCCATATAAAGCTTATCCTTATGTAAGGGTACCTGGCTGGCAGCTATCCGCCTGGATTTACCTAAAGCGTATGAGTCGAGCTAATATTCCTCATAGTCCTTACTTGGAGGATCAGGGGATGTAGTAAGCAGGTTAATAATGGGGATAAGTAGGGTTACTATATGGGCTATGGAGATTATTAACCTACTTACAAAGTCCCGTTGGCCCTCCAAGTAGGGTTGCACTACAATTCAAACCTTAACATGGCTCCCAAGGGTATAGGCAGATTGGACAGGCAAGTACAAGGCCTTCAAAGGCTTCACGGCGTTCACCCGGTATAGGGTTTATAGGGTTTAGGGGTTTTGTGCCAAGGAGGGTTTAGGATTCTAGAGTTTAGTAGGGTTTAGGATTTAGGGTCCACGATCTGGACTGCTTTCAGTTTTGCGAGGTATCGTCAAGCCCTAGGACGCTAGAAGCTGTTCCTGTGAAGATGCAGGCGGCACCCTAAACCCTAAACCCTAATTAAGCCCTCAAACCCTAAACCCTAAAACTCTAAAACCCTGAACCCTCAACCCTAAACCCTAAATCCTGAACCCTAGACCATTTCGGGCTTCAGAAGCAGAGTTCCCAAACCTACACCGTGGTTCAGAAGCAGGCTTTAGAGTCTAGAGTTTAGAGTCCCTAACCCTAAACCCTAAACCCTTAGGGTTTACATAGGGCCTTGCATCCATGGACAACAGAGTCTAGTTCTAAAACACTAGTTCTTTAACAATACACCTCCTGGAACCCTAAATGTGAGCTCCTGAATCCTAAGCCTAAACCCTACATAACTATACTTGGAGGGTCAGGGGGACTTAGTAAGTAGGTTAATAACACCTATAACCCATATAGTAACCCCAATTATCCCCATTATTAACCTAGTTACTAAGTCCCCCTGACCCTCCAAGTAGCATCACGCCTGCGGAGACTTGCTGATCTTGTCAACCAGTTCGCTCTGGGCCATGGGAGCAACAGGGCGTGTAGTTTACTGTTACGACTTCGTGCTTAGGCTTTGAGGTATGCTGGACGTTTTTCGTGACCTTGGGATGTGGAAGAGCCGTATGGGCTATAGTCTAAACTCCTGAAATCCCTCTTGTACTCCCTGAAACATCCCCTACATAACCCCTTTAAGGATTCTAGACCCTAAACCTTAAACCCTGAACAACCCCCCATTAAGGATTTATAGATTACAGCTCATATGGGCATAGTCCAGTGAGCCTTGGCCCGCCAACCTTCAAAACTACCTGGACCCTAATTTTTTTTTAGGGTTTAGGGCTTAGGGTAGCTACGCTTACGTCTAGTATCCTCTACGTACAACAAGAGGTGCCCCCAATTATACCCTACCCCTTCTTAGGATACCTAACTTTATGTCTAGTATCCTCTATGTACAAAAATTGGTGCCCTAGAACAAGTCGCGGTACGGATATGGCCTGTATTCGGTGGAGGAAATCTTGCCCGCATATTTGAATTCTTCCGACGAAATATATGACAAGCTCAAATCCCCAAACCCTAACCGTCGGGTGAGGTCGTTATGGTGTACCCAGTTACTGGCATGTATTGATGCCAGATCCTACCTGACGTAGGGGCCTGGGTTTGGGGTTGAGGGTTTTAGAACAGGGTTTGGAGCTGCATCGAAAGTACCATGGCAAAAAAGGGGCTATACGAGAAATCAATTATTGTACAGACTTCTCTGAATTACAATCCCAAAACTAACCCTATATAAGCCCAGTGTTTATTCAATTCTCCTTTCCATATGATTTTCCGACCGTTTTCCATTACACGAATTATATGAAAAATAATCGGACCAAAAACCCTAGATATCCGAATATGATCCGTCTGTATAACTCCCTATACAATCCTGATTCTGTGCGCTGGAGTTCCGCTACCTAGGTTGGTGAACCTGTTTGCCCGCCCAGTCCAGGGCTCATGGAAGTAGAGTCGGCTACAAGGGTTAGGTTCTCACGGGTTTCCTCACTGCCCCCCCTCCATACTACTGTTGATACTAAAAATCCTGCATGACCCTAATATACCATAGTAGCATAAATCCCAAGGTATAAGGTACTGTGGGTCATGCAGGACTTTTGGTATCCATCGTACCAGCCCCCCAGGCTACCCATTTTTTTGAAGCTATTTACTGATAATTAAGGTCAGTTTAGGAAGAACCTGGGGGGGGGGGCTAGTATAGGGGCGGTGCAGTAGGGAAACCCAACCTCATACCCCAAACCCAAACCCTAAACTCCAATGTAGTTTAGGGTTTAGGTTTAGGGTTTAGGGTTTAGGGAGGGTTGGGCTCGTGCACGGCGAGGTTTGGACCAAGCAGGTTTGGCGTCTGTCGTGTAACCTAAGGGTCCAAGTACCCCATTAGGATACGACTCAGGCCCTGGGGCATTCCTATACAACTAAGTACTTTGGGGGCAGGTATGTTTAGGGTTTAGGGGTTAGGGTTTAGGGGTTTAGGGATTGGGGTTTAGCCCCAATGGTCCACACTATTCCGATGCTTCTTATTCCTATGACTAAAATTATTTTGATCATTATTCACATCATTCTTACTGATTACTACTATAGTATCTTATTATTACTGGCAATATTAACCTTAAGAATAATTACTACGAGTAGTCTAGTACTGCTGTTATTCTTGTTACTACTTTTAGTTGGCCAGGTTCCGGATCTGCTTGAAGCCCATACCTCTAGGTAAGCTATGCTTCCAGAACAGAAGGCGTACATAGCATATGCTCCTAAACCCTAAGCCCTGTATAAACCCTATTAACCCCAATAAATCCTAACCCTAAACCCGAAAGCCGAAGCCCCAAAATCTTCTCAAGCACGGTTGAAGGAATCTTTCCTGAAGCTAAGTTCTTGGTGAAGTGTAGGGTTTAGGGTTTAGGGGCTTAGGTTTTAGGGTTTAGGGTTGCAGAAGTGAAGCAACAATGGTTTGGGGTTCAGGGACACATATCATGCCATTTCAGAGAGAAATCCATCGACGATGCCTATATACCTCGAAGAGGCCCCATCTACTACTCCTCAACCGTAGACTCTAGACCCGCCTGAGCCCTAAATCTGACTGACGAAGGCAATACTGACGGCAGTTGCTACAGGGAGTAAGGCTAGGCATTATATTGCATAGGGATTACATGGGAATTCTATTCCCTCATCCCCTACTAACCACCAGTAAGTATAGCAAGAGGAGGATGAAATTGTACGTTCCGATGGAACCATTGTATCGCCAATACATAATACTACCCAAGTCCTTAACTCGACAGTCGTCGCAACTCCTTCAAGAGGACCCCAACCAAGTATCCCAGTGAAGCCTTCAAGAAAATCCCACGTATCCATATTTACCACGGATAAAGAAATCTTGCACTACCTTGTGTAGCCTCAAAAACTGTAATTGCAGTGGTGCAAGATCTCCTCCATCCACTACCTGGACCTCCCAAATACCTAGAATAATGGCCCTTAACCCACCAAAAAAATGTGTAGTATATACGCTATTATTATGGGTATTTGGGAGGTCCAGACCCCAAACCCTAAACCCTCAACCCAACCGATACTTCTCGGTCCTGCCTTCTCGAGGCAGTCCTTTACATCTACGCCCAGGAAGTGCGCGAACCTTCGCAGCTCCTGACGCATGTCAGGGTTTAGGGTGTAGGGTAAAGCAGGTCACCAACACCAAAAGTAGGACCTTGTTGCAGCCCTATGAAGGCTATAGGATTCTGAATTTGTAGTCGGTTTACCAAAAAGATCTCATACAAACCACTAAAAAATCCGCGGGTCCCTGAACCCTAAAACACTACATCCCAAATACCTAAAACTCGGTTTTAGGCTTTCGGTTTCCCTGCAAAATCTCCATGCCCTTAACGCCAAAGGTCGCAGGAAGTTAGGTCAAGCCCCCTACGGTAATGGCTCCTTAAAATGGAATTGGGCCTGAATATGCCTACAATAGTCCCTTGTGCTACCCGGTACTGGGTGGGAGAGTGACCCAAGCAGGAAGTTCATGCTGCACTGCTGAGCTATGCGACTTACGAATCAGAGCTCAAGGCATTGGCTAGGGTTTAGGGCTTAGGGTGAATAGGATTTTAGGGCCTTCAGTCTAGGATTCCAGGCTCACTTGGAAAGCCCTAGAAAGCGTCGGATTTTTGCATCGCTACATAATCCTCAGCTCGAAGCCCTAGGCCCCCTAAACAGCAGTTTCCACTTTCTCTTCCATTCCCATTATATAACCCCAAAAGGCAAGTATGAGTTTCGGCCTCCTAGCAAAAAAAGTTGAATGTATGTTTTTTGCAATCAAGGGTTTGACTGCTCCCCTAAAACCCAACACTCTCCAATCCGAAATGTCACTATTCTGACAAACTCGTAGAAGCGCGTTTAGAGGTTCGGGCTTACTCACAACTCTGTGACCTTATATGCCACCAGTGTAAACCTGGTGTCCATTTGCTCTCCGTTTTCTTTGACATTTGGTTCTCCAGTAAATCATAATTACCCATATCCTCCTATTGCGGCTAAACCATGAAGTCTACATATCGCTACATACCTGAGAGTCCTCCACCCTCATCCTAAACCCAAACCCAAACCTTGAACTCAAAGGTTTGGGAACAAAAAAAACTCGAAACCCTGAGCCTTACAAAACCTAAACCTAAACCCTGAACTGCCTCTGGTTAGCAAGGAACGAAGGAACGGGTCCACATCGCTGCCTCTATTTAGGGTTTAGGGTTGAAAGTTTAGGGTTCAGGGTTGGTTGTCAAAATGATGGTCCCTTTTCGGGTACCCTAAATATTCGGTGCCGTATTATAGTAGGGGAACCAAAAAGGGTCCCATGATTTTGCCAACCACCCATATTGTCCGTAAGAACACTGCAGTTTTCATGGTCTTTTACATTTTCACACCCTGCTAACCAAAGGTAAGAAGCTCCAAACTCCAACCCGGTGGGTCCACAAACTAAGTAAACCCCAAACCTTAAACCCGAAACCCTACACCCTCAGCCCTAAATCCTAACCCCACGTGGCTTGAAACAGGTTCGCTCCGCCGCAGACTTGACCGAAAGGTCCGTACCCCGTAGGCGGACTTTGCGACCTATTTCCGAGGCCACCGAGTTTAGGGGGGGTTCAGGTTTTGTGAGTTTAGGGTTTAGGGTTTAGGGTTTTAGGGTTTAGGGTTTAGGGTTTAGGGTGGGTCGAGAGATTACGGTTTTAGAGGTTGTGATTTCGGGATATATGAGGTTTGGTATAAGGAGATATGGAGACCATACAAGGTTATGTAAGGATGATATGGGCCTTTAATGGTTCAATTTTCGGAGGTTGGGATTGTAGGCTTGAAGCTTTAATTTGTAGGCTCTACGTTTTTAGGCTTGTGCGTATGCGTTCAGGGATTTTGGGGGTTGAGGGGCTACATGGTACCTAGATGTGGAAATGGCTAGGCTTTCGGGCTGTAGAAATAAGGGTCTAGGCTGTTCAGGCATGTCAGGTGTTTTGCTTTAAAGTTTTGATGGCTAAGGTTGCAGAGCTTCAGAGATTCGAGGATCTTGGGCTGCGATTCTGAAGACTTTTGAATTGCCGACCATCACGGTTTTCTAGACATCTCTCTTTGCCCTACTCCAAACCCTGCACAACTCCAAAGTGAAACACTAAACTCAACAATGTCGTGCTAGTATGTTACTTGGCATTATATCGGAGCTGCTACAGGAAGGTCCATTCCCGCGTTGCTTACTAACAATCTAACAATGGTTTAAGGTTTGGGGTGTAGGGTTCCTGATCAACTGGAATACTCTTTTGGAGAATACTCTTTTGGAGTACCATGTACGCGAGTTCAAGGGAATATTCGAGAGTGTAATGGAATATGTACTAAGCCAGCTACTACCTGGTGCTTCGTCGGGGCTAGGGGGAATGGCTTATAAGGAATATGCGAGAGCCTTGTAAATGGACTACGAGAACAATCCAGATCCACTCCCTCATTTCCTACTAGGCACCATGTGGATTGTTCCGGCATTGGCACAAATGAGGGCTGCAATAATTAACAACATCATGTTGAGGTTGTTGAGGTCTATTCCAAGTACCCCCCCCC
>CAJNIZ010047312.1:0-29288 GCA_905231905.1 Symbiodinium pilosum | reverse complement strand
CTATTTGAGCCGTAGTGGCTGAATCCAATGGAAAAGAAAATGGAAAATGAAATGGAAACTGGAATTATATAAGGGATTATAGGGAGTGTCACATGACAGAGCCTCCCCATGTTGTCCCGTCGTCAGGAAATGTCTAGCCACACTTCTACCTGTTTCTCTGTAGGAAATCAGGGCATTGGTCCCTACCCTATAACCCCTCCAGAAATTTTCGATACAGTTCCCTGCAATAGCCCCTACTATCCCTGTACTAGTTTCGATAAAACCCTTGTTAAAATCCTGATACACCAAGGTACCGGATCAGAACGCTTGTCTGCTCCGACTTCTGCTGGCATCAAGGCTGCGTCAACCATACTACCCCTTCATACTAATATTAAACACTCCCACATCCCTCATTTCAAACATGTCACGCACTATATCCGGCATCTCGTAGGGAATGTTAATGTTAGGAAATGGGGAAGTGTTTGATATGAGAATGGAGAAGTCATAGTAGCATTGATAATTGTCTGAATACTAGCCGTTACTAGCGAGTATTAGTAATAGCATTGGAAACGATATGTGGTTGCTGAGAAATGGAGAGCCCAAAAACAGAATCCTAGATCCTCATTATAGTTACCCCCAGAAAGAAGGGAACCCATGGTCCTTGGAAAAGCCCTGAACCTTAAAATCCTAGACCCTACACAGCACACCCTAAACCCTCCAAATTGGGCATCCAACATTTAAAATACAGCCGAGGAGCGACGACTACACCGAGGCCTAGCTCATAAGCCCGGTTCAGAAACGGCACGTGGTTCAGGCGGGGATCGTTCCCGTACAGCCGCAGAGCGTCCACATTCCTGAGCTTTTTTTGCTGTCAATCCTAAGCCTGCACCGAACATCAATGCTAAACCCCAAGCCGAAACAGGGAAATGCCGTAGAGTTGGAACAGGCCCGAACCCTTTGACTCTTCCACGACTCTACGAAACTGACTGAGGCGAGCCTCAGAGAACGTATGACATCCAAGTCCTGTCGCCCAGGATTTCCCCAGAATGGCTGGGCCCATTCACCCATGTAGTCGTCCGTATAGAAATGCGTGATGTTCTTTGCAGGTGTTGGCGCGTAACACCTTGGTTGGCATTGACACTGGAGACCATGAACGACAAGACATAACATGACCCCCGGACAAAAACAGTGAAGGCTTACAAGCCATAGAAGATGCGGCTGCGCTGACATCCCCTCAGATCCTGAGTGGTGGTCGGTGTTTGCATGGCAGCGTTGCAGACATGCGGCATACTATGAAATGGCGTGATTGTAGCGTTGGAAGGAATCTGCGTACCTTGTCTGCACAGCAGCAGCACGGAAGTATTTGGCGGGGTTCTTTAAGTGCCAAACTTCCCAAACACACTTTCTAGTGCTGCCAATGCATATGGCTTGGGTTGTTTTAGTAGTCGGGGATATCTGGAAAATCTGAAGAGGGTTGCCATGGGATGCTTTCCGACTCAGCGATCTGACACGTTGAGCGGGCGTAATCTGCAAAAGGTTCAAGCTTCAAAGATTAAAGGCAGACAGGCCCCCAAAGTGTGAAACTCCATAGGTCCTGAGTTTTTAAGTTTGGGAATCTCAACGTTTCGAACGTTGAACTTTGTGACCTCTCAGAATTTCGAAATGCAAAACTCAGACGGCTCAAGCTCGTGAAGGCTGCATCTCTCGTTTGAAACTCTGGGACTCTCAACTCGGAACCTATCATATGCCGTTCTTACATAAGTGAAGCTACCAAAGTCTCCAAAGTGCACTTTCTTCAATCACTAGATAGCAAACTTCTTTATCACCTTGCAATGGATAAGCCATACCCCCCACCCCCCCTACACCCCATCCCCCTTGCACAAATTTTGGAATCTCCAAGAGACATCAACCTGGAAACTATCTTTGACAATTGATGTCCTTTCCCACACCTTGCGGCAGGACTTACGAATCCTGATATATGAGCATTGATGAAATATGTTGAGGTTTCCACCCAGCATGCAGCATGATCTTTCAAGCTTGGTGTGGGCAGTTATGGAAGTAAAGTTCGCAGCTGAAAACGTGACAGGATAGCAGCTTGACACTTTCCTAGTTGGACACTCCGCTACGTGGACACCATGTGTCTTCAACTTCAAATTAGTATGAAACCTTAAAACTCTTGACCTGGGAGTTGAGCTCTGTGGATTGTACTTTGAATATCTGACCTCACATCAGCCGAGAGTCAGCACTGAAGCAGCACCCCTTCCGGAGTAGGGCAACAGTTGCCCTTAAGGCTAGAGCACTTCTCCTTACCGGGTGGAATGAAAAGCTGGCTTGAGCACATGACTGAGCAGTTGAAGGATCTAGTCCGGAGCACCCCAAGAAAATCTTAAGTCCAAAAATTGAAGTCTGGTCCATGATTGTCATGGCCCTTTGCATGTCATCTCTGATTGAACTGCGTCAACCCCTGCATGCACACGTTCAGCGGGCTGTGAAGGGCTCAGGACAGGAAAGCTTCCTAAGAATATCGGCTCGAACCAAGCGCACAAGGTCGCAGAGGCCGCAATTTGGCCGAGACGCGTGCGCTGTGCATTCCGGCAGGTATGCCTGGGCTTGCAGCAGATCCACATCAAAACATCATGGCACTCTAACACAAAACTCAGACTCTATGTCAAAGCTCATGAATCCAACACTAGGATCTGTAATTTTCCAAGCGAGATGGGACATCCTCTCAACCTGCTCTCCTTGTCGGTCCAATCCCGCTCGGCGTACTACTATTCAGGGTTCTCGCCTCTAATCGCCTGCTACGATCCTTCCAACTAGTCGAAAGAGAGAGCCCAGCCAGGAGCCGTACTTAATGGCTTCGCAGTAGACCTTGAACTTGCAAAAAAGAAATCACCTACATAAAAACCTGAATCTCCATATACCTCAGGGCAACCCGAATAAGCGCTCAATATGAACTACAATCCATATTAACCCGTATTTCTTACGCAAAAATTGGCCATGGGTTCCTTGTTAGGGACTACATTAGGGACCACACCAAACTACAAGACTGACAGTAGCTCATGTCCTGATTTCGCAGTTTCCATCGACACGGGGACCCCCGTGTAGAGCGCCAAATAATTCCTTCAGTCCTTGTTCTTGGGACCCCCAAAGTGGTACCCCTAGTTTTGGGAAACCCTAAACCCTAATACAAGCCTATATATCCCCCTATAGCCCCTATATAAACAATATCATCCTGTAAAGGTACCCCTAATTTTGGGAAACCCCAAACCCTATATATAGCCCCTATATAATTAACCCCTATTATCCTTTTAAGGTGCCCCCATTTGCCTGTGAATGCCACCCAGGCACCGGGACCGGCGAGGGCGGCGGTGAAGGCGGCGGCGCGGGCGCCGGGGATGGCCCAGAACCGCCAGAAGAGTCCACAAAGACCCTTCAGGGTTTAGGGTTTCGAGTTTAGGGTTTAGGGGCTCGGAGCTTCAGATCTTGGAGGATTTGGGGATGTCAGTACTTAGCGGGCCGAAATATGAATCCCAAATACTGTAACCTTACTATTGGAATCCACCCCAAAAAATCCCTCTAATTCCGAGAAATGCCCATCTAGCGACGTCTAAAACAAAAAATGATGTTCAGCAAGCTTTAGCGTCTTGACCCTTAGCAGCTTCTTGTCAGTTGCGCGGGTTCCACAAGCTAGCTGAAGCGTGGCTGGAGCACTGTTTGACCTTTCCACCTTCTTCCGGCTAGTATAGGTGGGAGCTTACATGTTAGGATCTTGGGTGCAGGATCCGGAGCTTTGGCTTCAAGGTCAAAAGAAAGATTCGACAGCTTTGAGTGGATTTTTGTAGGGCAGCAAGAACTTGGAAGATTCTGGACTGTTGGGGGTCTAGATAAGGACGGAGTTCGCAGGTTGAGAACTGCAGTCAGGGTCACCTTAATCGTGCGTCTTCTCAAAGAATACATGAAACTCAGCACAACGGACTGGGACCACTCCTTCCACTGCAGCCTGGCAGCATAATGCAAATTGTGATCGCCAAGGCCACAACAGCTACGAAGCTGATGGCCAAACAGCCACCGCAGCCACGCGCGCGCTGGGCGGCCACCCATGAGGAGGTCGGAGAACCCAGCATGGTGTGGTCTGCGACACCACCAAGACTAAGAATACTCTGAAGCAGGCTCTTGTGCTTTAGAGGAGCAAGGCGATCTCTCTGTGGGGCTTAGACTGGGCTTCGTGGTGTGTTGCTTGGTGGTAATGGTAGGGTTCGCTTTCGTGGTCCCATGCCCTATCGAGCATCACAGCTGAAACCCACGCTACCGCAGCATGGAGATGTCAGGAGAAGCGTGGGAGGAAGTTGGGAGACTCTTCAGCTGTACACTAAACACCAGGATCAATCAGCAAGAGATTAGACCACTGATTTGCTTGAGACTTTTCAGATCAGTTCTGCCAATAAAGATCACAAACTGTCCAGAGAAGCACTGGGTCAGCAGATATGCTTCTTCTATCTCTCAACATGCAATGTTGATTCAGTGAAGACAATGGAGAAGTCACAAGGGCAGGAGCATCCCAACACATCATTCGAAGAAGGCATAGGGTAAGGTGGCAAGGCAGTAATGTAAGGCTAAGAACGTCACACTTTAAACACACATTCTGGGGGCCCCAACAAAACGTGGACTCCGTGGCATCAGAAGTCACCGTGATATTCGTAACCCTAAGCCCTTAACCCTTATCTGTAGTTTCCATGTTCTACTCCATTATCCTTATTTCATCCTGTATAACTCAAACTATGATATGAATTTGTATTTATATATATATGTATTCTTTCCTCAAGCAAAGCGCGGCACCTAGAAGAAGAGGAAGGCCCAGAGCCTCCAAACAAGCAATCTCAGGGTTTAGGATTGCGGGTTTAGGGTTTAGGAAATACTTGGCTCAACGGAAGGTCCCTTCAAAGGGGCTAAAGGGATATATAGGGTTTAGGGTGTTTAAAGGAATAAAGATGTGTAAATATGCATATATCTAGTTTAGGGTAACGATGGAGAAGCCAATGGAAACAAAGAAGGGTAAATGAAATGGAAACTGGGTTTACGGAGGACGAATGTGTTGGTGGCCGATGTTTCATATAAGGAATACACTCTTACTGGGTTCAACCACCAAAAAAAGTTACTCAAGTGGTACTAAACACAAGAGGTGGGAGACTTTCCGAGCATCGGCACTTTTAGGCTTACCACCATGAAGAAGGGTGGATGTAGGGGTGCCTTTGGTATTGTTGCTTAGTCCCTGATATGTTCCCTGACGAGGATCTACGTCCATTAGTTACATATGGAACTATTGACTGTTGCTCATTTGAATGTGTTTTCTCGCAAAGCTTGCACATCATTCTTTCACTGGCAAGCAGATTTAGGAGTGTCCTCCGTGTTCATGTTAAGCGGAGAAACACAACTTTGTAAGATTAGATTGGGAGGCATATGTAGCGGAAGCCTTGCATTTGAGAAATAGCCATCTGAGTGGCATTTTTGGCAGGGATGCTATATCCTAACTAGAGCTTGCTTGAATTTTTGCTGTAGCATTTCGCAAGTAGGTAGGGTTTAAGTGTCATACTGAGGGCTATGCATAACTAATCATATTGCAAACATTATCCAATTGTGGGGGGCAGCACCCAAGGCATATTGTTACTCAGCATGATGGCGCTGAATGGCTTAGTAGGTACAACGTCTAGTCCTGCTTGGAAGGCTATGCGCTAAACTGCGCTCACCAGGGCCTGGAAATGTATGTGTTGTGCCTGGGACTTAAACGATGGTGAGCACCCAGGCTTTCGGAACAGATTCATTACCCCACGCTGAGGTTCCCTGGATTTGCTAGTAATGCTAGCCATCAGATGCACAACTGGCAGTTTCCCTAAATAGGGGGACCCCAATATAAATCACAATATACTATAATCCTTATTATGAGGACCCCCAAAATGGTACCCCTAATTTTGAGAAACTCCAAATTAGTTTGGGTAATAATTGCAAGAGCCCTTCACACGCAGCTCTGCCTAAAAGCGACAGTATCTCATACAATCCCTATGCTAACCCTACATGATCACAGTGTCCAGTTTCCGTTTAATTGCCCATGTTCTTTTCTATTTAATTCTCCATTACTGGTATATATATATATATGCCCTGGAGCGTGGCCCTGCCTGCTGGGTGTCGCTGATGCCGTCTAACTCTTTTTCAACCTCTTCGGCCTCTTGCCTGCAATGGTCTAGGCTTTGAAGTTCAAGGCTTCAAGATTTAGAGTTCAGGGTTCAGGGTTTAGGGGCTCCGGGTTTCAGGACTAAGGGTATGGGGTTCAGGGTAACGGTTTCAGGTTTACGATTTCAATCTTGGCAGCTGTGGTTTTGGTGGCTTGGGCAGCTGACTGATATAATGTTTTGAGCCTTCACTGCTTGAGCCTCATAGCTTTTGAGGAACACTTACCTGATCCCGGCTCGTTGTGATGCAGAGATTTCCTTCTGGACCCGCGCAGAAAAAAGTTTGCAGGACGTCAAGCCATTCATCTGCCGGGTCCCTAGTCTGCGGCCTTTGCGTGGGAGATCCGCGATCCCAGCACCACTGCTCATGCTACTGTCCTGCATGACCCTAACTACCTGAACCCTGGGGAAGGAAATATGGGATTTCAGGAAAATAAGATCACTCACTATGTACTGTCGGCAAACAGCAAAGCCTCTGCCGGCTTCGAAGAGAATGCAACCCATTTCTCCACACAAACACCTGCCCCATCACATATGATCTCTTACAGCAAATATTTTGGATTTGTGTGCCGTACCCTCCATTGGCCTGATGGCCTGAAACCACCAGACTTTGCATCCGCCAAACCACACAAAGCTTTGAAATTGAACAAAAAACGGAAATGTGATGAACATCTGGATTGTAGTGCCAGCAAATGTTATGAAATTCTCCTCTTTCCGCAAGGGGGTACTGCCCAAAGCCCAAACCCTTAAACCCTCAGCCCCCAGGCCAGCCACTAAACCCAAAAACCCTGAATCCCAATCCCTAAAACGCAGAAACACTTCAGACAAAACTCACCCTAAAACCATCGAACCCCTCTATAACAGTCTAGAGTATTGTGTAACCCCACTATAATGCAAAACAACCCCCATTTACTTCACTGCTCCGGAACCCTAAGCCCTAAACCCTAAATCCTAAATCCTAAATCCTAAACCCTAAACCCCAGGGTACTAAACCCTAAACCCGATCCCCTTTATGCTTGTCCGCCTCAGATCTTCCGGAAGCTCCTCCAAGCCCAGGAGTTCTGCTGTGAGAGCCACCAGCCGCTCACCCAGCCCACAAGGCAGGCCCACCTAATGCATTTGCTGATGGATTATAGGGTTCAGGATTTAGGGTTTAGGGGGTTTAGGGGGTTTAGGGGATTTAGGGTTTAGAGTTTAGGGGGTTTACGGGGTTTAGGGGGTTTAGGGGGTTTAGGGGGTTTAGGGGATTTGGGGTTGAAGGCTTATGCTAGGGTTGTTTAGGCTTCAGGGTTTAGGGTCTATGTAAGGGCTCTATGGGGGTAAGGGATATGTGGGGGTTATACAGGGTTAGGGTTTAGGTAAGTAGGGGTTATGTAGGTATTTTGTGAATATGTCTTGGGGCTTAAGTTATAGTATCCCCATCGTGTAGAGCAAATGGAAAAGACAATGGAAAATGGAATGGAAAGTGGCATTGCATAGAGGGTGATAAGTTTGATACTACGAATCCTGCATGATCTTGACGTCCCATGATCCCCAAGATATGAGGTACATTGGGCCATGCAGCATTTTTTAGCATCCACTGTATTCCACCATCGGTTAGCCTTAGCAGTGTTACCGCGCCTTTTCACCAAGAAGATGTTTAGGGTTGAGGCGTTACGGTCTGGGTTCTAGGCTCGAGGGTTTGCGGGGTGGTTTGGAGTTTGAGTTTAGGGCTTTCGGTTTGGGATGACTGCCTTCACACATTAGGAAACCTTCTGCCGCGGGATCCTTGCTGCACTCATTGCTGCCATACTGACTGCCTTCAATATTCATGATATGACCACGAGAGGGACAAAAAACACGTGACAACTACATTCGCAACCTTAACAATTCGTTTCTGGTATGGTCTCTTGTGTAGCTTTCGGAATGGATAGGGGATGCAGGTGCATGTGATGCATGGGTTGGCGTCCTTTAGGGCCTGCAGTTGGGGTGGGCTGTCCCTCAACCTGACTCCCATCCTTGCCAGGGTCCCTGAGGTTAGGGAAAGCCAAACCTGAAACCTGCGAACGTGAACTAGCTAAACCCTAAACCGTAAACCTCTCAAGACCTCTGGGAAGCTTTCTGGCTGAGCCTTTCCAATGCAAATGCGTCGTTAGGTAGGAGTAGGTAGTGGACTGATTACATATAGGTTGGAGGTGTGAGGCCTCTCAACCCTTACGAAGCATACACGCATGTGGTCTGATCCATGCTTGATAAATAATCTGCGAGTCTTTTGCACGTAGCTCAGCTGAGGGAAGTCCAAGCTAGAAGCCTGCGCACCAGGCCCTATGCAAAACCCAGAACAACATCTATTCGGTACCTGATCCCTAAAACCTCCAGTTTTCAGTTCATGTTCACTGTTTGTTAGCATATGATTCTTCATTATTGGGAATTCACGGGTCTTGAGGTCCGAACAGAGCGCCGGGCCGACGCCCAGACTCCCCAAAAGGCCTCGGTGGGGCTTAGGAAGATCGCGGGCTTGGAGATGGCAAAACATGGGCCTCTCTTTCACTGAGCAGCGAACCAAAACATAGAGAAAGAGCCGCTTCGAGACCACAAGGACCAGGCACGAAACTGGGGACACGCTGCGGGATGGTCAGTAGCAAGGAACTAAGTCAACCCGATCGGGTCCCAGTTGTTATGCTTCTGGCATCAGGTAGGGATACGGGCAGTCACTGCAAGAAATGGATTGCGGCGACTTATCAAAGGACTGCTCCTCGATTCTATTATATTCATCATCGCAGCATTGCTGCCTAGCATACACAGACATAGCATATGCGATATACGGCATGGAACTGCTGCTGAATCATCGCCTCCAACTCCAGCAAGTCCTGGCGCTGCGCCACTGCGGCAGGTCTCCAAGAGCCAAGGGAAAAGTGCCTTAGCAGCACCAAGACACTCATGATTCCTGGTGGGGGCGGGGTAAAAGGATGATGGCTGGGCAGCAGGCCGCACCAAAGGCAGAGACCAGAAAGAGCACTGGGTACTCAGATGACTCGGACAAGCGCCCCTCTGATGTCTCTCTGCCAGCTCGGCAAACGGTTCTTGCTTTGCAGTATGTCCCAAGGGTCGCTCCAAGTGCGGCTGTTGTCCGGCCCCCGGCCCTGGGTTGGGGTGAATGGACCTCCCGATGTTCCTTCAGAGGGATCCTCCCTTTGCCAATGCCGGGGGGAAGAGCTGGGCGAGGCCAAATTCGGGTTTTGGGGGCAAGTCCGAACGCCGCTCCATGCATGCAGGCCATGTGCTGGCTGCTCCTTAATTCGAAACTTTGGGGTTTGAAGGAGACTGTAGATGCTAGGGTTTGGGGCTTAGTACCTTCGGGCTTCGCTGAATGTCTAATTGCTGGCCAACCATGAAGGAATGCTGATAACAATCAAGTGCAGCATGTTCGCAGCAACTGACACCTCCTGCTTGAAGGAGCGCGAGCAGCAACTTGGAAACATGTCACAACCGGCAATTTTGCTTCCCAAGACCAGCTAGCATTAGTCCCATTCTTCGCGAAGACTCTGAACTCTCAGACCTGGTTCTTGTTCACAACATTCTGTGGAAAACGGCTGGCAACAAGTGCTGCAGGGTAGCTCACAAGCAGAAGAAAAAATTGATGCAAAACAAGCTCAGATTTGTAGGCGACCCCGTTGCAGCCTAGTTCCCCTAACCCCTATGCAGCACGCCTGCAAACAGGATGAACGTCAATTCAGCAACATCACTCCCTAGCACTCTAGCAACAAAACCTCTGCGTTCCTGGCCTGAAAGTAAGCAGTGTGGAACTTAAGCCATTACGCCCAATCATCTGGGTTGCTGTTAAGGAACTTAAATTAAGTTACTATATTGGGTATATAAAGTAAATAATGGGGTTTCCCCATATAGTAACTTAATTTAAGTTCCTTAACAGCAGCCCTATCATGCTCTGGAGCAAAGCTCGCCTGTCTACCACTGCATGCTGACGTCGTCATGGAGCTCCAGAATAGCAACGTCCCCTCCTAAACCTACGGCGGATACTAAAAATCCTGCATGACCCTAAGTACCTTCTACCTTGGTAATGATTGTAATATTGTATACTAAGGTCATGCAAGATTTTTAGTATCAACAATAACCTTGATCTTGCGAACGCAAAGCCTTAAACCCTTATCCCAAAGCCAGTCCGCAGAGCCCACAGCCCTGAACCGATCTTACTTGGAAGCTTCTCAAAATCATAGTATACTATATTATATTATAACGTATTATAATGTAGTAGATTATACTATGATAATTATGAAGCCTCTGGATGGCCCTCGTGTGCCTATCAGGTTTTTAGGGAACCCAATGGAATCCCCGGGTCCCTAGAAACCCTGTTTAAGAAAGAGATTAACCATAAACACTCTTTGATATGTAAACCTAACATCGCAACCAGGACCTGCTCCAGAAGCAGCGCCAGGCTTGGTAAGCCGGCGGTGCTCATGGCCCCGTAGATGACGGCCACTCCCTCGGGCAGCTGTGTGGGGCTCAGGGCTTTGGGTTTACACAGTAAGTTTGATTCCTGCATCCCGGAAAGTTCTACGCGAGTGCGAGGAGCATGCTCGGGGGCGTGAGCTCTACCACTTCACGTCTACTTCAAAAAAGCAACATAATGGTGCAGATCTCAACTCTCCTTTCACCCTTTATTCAAGGACAAACCGCTTTCAAAAAGTTGCTGGAAAGACTGGCTGCAACCCGCTGTTGACTTTGCGCCTAGGACTCGGCTCAAGACCTGGCATTCCTGTTCATATGCTTAATAGTATTTCGTATAATAACAACAATAGTTATAGCAATACCAATGGCGAGTGCTGAAGAGCCCCAGGTCCGCATTTGTCGCGAAAATCTCAAGCCCCCCCCCCCCCGGCAGATTTCTTTAAGGAAAAGAAAGGTGAATTTACTTGTAAGTTTCAAGATCGATTTATCTCTAAATCTCACACCCCGTAGACCTGATCTTTTGTTGCCAAATACAAGATCAGTTTATTTCTTTCAGTGGTTTCGTTCGTAGATTTGCTCCCTGAAGTCCATATCTCCACAACAATTCTGTTTGTGGAGGGAGGCAGAGGACATCAGGGCTCGGCAACTTGCAAAGCATCTTGGAAACCTAAACTTTTTAAACCATTCATGCAAAATCCTACAGGATCCTGTGTCCTGAATCCTCAGAATCAAGGTTCTAAAGCCTATGGCCCCTTTCAATTTTTTGTTCCACTGTAAAAGGTAGTATGCTGAACCCTTCCTCTGAGGCTTTGCACCGCTGTGCCAGGCCGCAACTGCAGGTCGAGGCCTCCAAAAGAAGGGACTTGTGGCTCAATGGGCTCGGCTCAAGACCTGCATTACTACTACTACTACTACTACTACTATTGTGAATTACAACCTGAATAATAGTAGTAGTGGTAGTACTTATGATAGTACTACGAAAACTCACAATGGTAGGATCTAATGGAACAATGGGCCCCTAGCAAGGGCCCGTAATCCTAGGATCGTTGTGTACCTATTACGTACCGACAAGAAACCTACAAACCAAATTAAGGGCCCATAGTTAGGTCAAGAGAAACAAGTAGGGGCAACTGTTCGGGGCCCATGGTTCAGACCTTAGATGCCCGGTAGAGTTTGAGGTTCAGGGCTTGAAACTTTGGCGGTATGGGCTGTGCAGCATTTAGGCTGCAAAGCTGTGCAATACGAAAGCCGAGCATGTGTTGCCAATGCTACTACTGTCCTATCTAGGCTACCACTATTGCCTGCATCATCTTTGATCTAAAGAATTGTATTACTGCCACAAAGTTCAGGATAATCAGATAATCACGTAAAGCAGCATACTGCAGCATGCTGTGCCGTTCCCAGATAGCATGCACTTTCGAGCAAGAGAAACCTAACAAATGAGATTTTTTTCTGGGGCTCATCAGGTGTGCGAAATTGGGGTGCAAAGCGTCGAAGCGCGGAAATATTGAATGTCTATCCACTGTCCAGAGGACATACAGCCTGAGGACTTGGAAAGCAGAATTGCCAAAACCCTCCTCTCCATGCAGTTGTTTCCCAAAATACAAGGACCCCAGTATAGACCCCCAAGATAACAAAGTCCTTGATATCGGGGCTCCCAAAGGAATTTTAGATTGCTGGAAACGCCCCTGAATCTTCAAAGCACCAGCACCCCTGGCAACTCATTGCAGCTCAGGTACGGCTAGCTGCAAACTCCGACGAAACACCTTGCCGAAGCAATTGCGTGTAGACTCCCCGCATGCTAACATCATTGGCAAACATACAACTGACGAAAGCTAGAACAATATGCTACAAGGATCTTCCTTAGCGAGCAGCTGGGAACCAGCATTTCGCAGTTTTCACCTGGCTTCTGACAACTTACAACTGCAAGAGGCGAGGCCTGTCGAATCCGCAAGGAACTCCTTCTTCAGAGCTTCTGCCTCAAGCTGGCAAGCTTTGACTTAAATAGGGATTACCTTGGAATATACAAGCATGTGTTGAGGGTTATATGAGTAATATAAGGATTTCGGAAGGCTTTCTCTAATAATGGAGGATCAAAAGGAAAACGTAATAATGAAACTGAGGCTGGATGTATATGAACAGCCTAAACCCTAAACCCCAAACCGTGTAGCATCCAGGCAACCAGAGGGGAACTGATCTGCACCCAAGCCAGTAGAGTTGGCACTGGCTTTTGGATTGGGCCCGCAAGGCCTGCAGTTTGGAGTTTAGGACGTAGACTTCGTGCCGCTACCTAGGGCTATTCAACAGGAAGTACAAGGATATAACCACTCTCCACACCCTGAACCCTGAACCCAAGACCCAGATAACCTCCCTAACATCTGAGGCAAGCACGCTACATGCCGCAGTAGGGGAGGCAGATCCCGGACGCCTTTGCCCCAGCAAAAGCGTTGTGCTAGAAGGTACATATAAATTTCACCATATCCCAAAATTTAAGGTACTTTTTTGCAGGTCCCTAAATACGAACCAGAATATTATGGGGTCTATATTGGGGTCCCCCCCAATTAGGGAAACTACCAAATATACAAATACATCTACATATATATATATACATATAAAATAAACCCACTCCCTAGAGGGCCTCCAGGGCTTGGGAGTCAAGAGTGGCTTGCAGGTCGTGCTGATCAGGCTCTGTGCGGCATGCAGACATGCTTGGCGAACGCACTTCGCCCCAAATAGGAAGCCCCCTGTTCACCGTATTAATTGGGGTAATATACTCTAAACCCTATATAATCCCTGTATACCCTTTATATACCCACACACGACCCTCCTGTTCATCTCAGTTCTTAGGCCTAAATCTCTAAACCCTAAACCCTAATTTCAAGTCCAAACCTCCTTTGAGTGAGGCCCGCACCATAGGAGTGCCCAGGCTTGGCCCCCAGCACACTTCGTGCCTTTAGTATTTTATTATACGATAACATAATATAGTATGGTATAATATATTGAGGTAAGGAAAGTCCCTTAAAAAGAAGGTCTAGCGGAGATGTACGGTTTTTTCATGTGTAAGGTTGAAGTGCAGGGTACAGGTTGTAAGGTTTAGTAGGTCCTTAAAAAAGGAGCTCTAGGGATATACAGGGCTTTTTAGGGTTTTGGGTGTAGGGGGTAAAAGGTTTAGGTGTAGGGTCTAAGGGTCTACGGTTGCGAACAGGTTAGTGAATCTACTTGTAAAGGCTTGCGCAACCTAAAGCACTCCATACCTGAGAATGTCCTACTGTTGATGGATGAAATCTTGCACCACCTAGGGGCCCTAAATTACTGTAATTCTTGGACCCTAAACCCTAAACCCCTAAACCAGGACTTTAGGGACTTAAGGTAGTGCAAGATTTCCTCCATCAACAGTCTGTAGGCCCCTTAGTATCTACTACAGGGGCCAAGGTAGGGCCTAGAATTCGGGGTCTATGTTAAGTGGACCCCCCACCCAGTAATAGTGACTATTTTGGATAATAAGGATTATATTAGGGTCCTCTTATATTCCTCTTATACCACTATTACAGGGTGGGGGGTCCTCCTAGGGTCTATGAGGTGTCCATGGAATGGTTGGAGATGAGGGTTTCCAGGTTACTGCTGAGAAGCTTGCAGGGTTGCATTCAAAAGTCAGAGCACAGAATAGGGTTATCCTTCGGGATACAAAGTTGGGCCTTGATATTTGGGGCAGTCGGCTAGGCTGGGGAGGTCATCCTACTAAGAGTTCAACTGGAAGTGCAAGCAGCTTGGGTCTGGAGCTTGTCAAACTATCCAACTCAATCTGTAATAGAGCTTGCAGCTTGCAAACATCAGCATACATTCAAACTTGGTGAGGCAGCGGCCGTAGAGCTGCCTGCACAAAACTGCAATTCACTACTGCGCAGTTTTCTGTTTCCTTCGAAGCACTGTTTCTTGCAGTGGCCTGTCCGTCCTCTCCAATGATCTCAAGGACTCTATGCGAGGGGAGTCTCAGTCAGCAGAGACATCAACATGACTTGCACATGTGTTACCTACAAGAAGACTATTCAACGTCTGCTCTCGCATGCCGCCAAGAAGCAATATGAGTTCTGCACCAACAGCTCATGGTAGGTGCGAGCGGAGCTGGATGTCAGCAAGGCCTCCAAAAATGCAGTCATGAACTGACTTTGAAAAACTTCTGCCGGAACCTCAGCTGCTGGCAGACCCTCGCTGCTCTGAAGGTCAGAGCGACCTTAGGCAACTGCGTGCAGCTGTAGTCTATGCAACGCAAACTGCAAACATCAAACAACATCTCCATTTTGATTCTCTGCTGGACTTCTCTGTCCAAAACGTGCTCACAACGGCATCGCATTGGGGCTTGGGAACGAATCAGCATGTCAGGCTCTGGCAAATCCGAACATCAAGACTGGAAGACGAAGTTGCTTCTTGAACTCAAATTCTGAACGGCGAGGATTTGTAGAAGGTTCGATTTGGAATGCACAAGAGTAAACAGCCATTCACGTCTCAGTCACTAATCTGGGACACGCATATCAGGTGGGCCGTCTGGTTTGGAGACCTGCTTGACCTGTTTGCGAGGTCTTCCTAACTCCACAACCCCGAGGCTTCCAATTCATGATCTGACACCTCAACACGCAAATCTGAGACTCTTGCACAAGGCCTGCAAAAAGCTTGATGCCTGGCAGCCACAGTTTTTTCACATGCACATTTTTTGGCTGCCTCCCCGCAACACTGTAGAACCCCACCTGGCTGACATCCACATCGCGGATCCACTCCAGCGATTGCGCCTTATAGTAAGGACTGTTTCACGCAAAGCTCGTTTCAAGTTCTTATGACATGTATGCCTACAAGTGACCACACGACCTGTTAGCAATCCAACGAACTGTGTTAAATACGGACATCATAGCCCAACACTTGCAAGAAAGATGAGCAAAGCAGACAACAATGGCTAAGACAAGGAAGCACGAAAAACGCAAACACAAAAATTGGGCGCCGACGGCAGAAGCTGTCCGTGGCCAACCACTTAGAACTTGCGCGCTGACTTTGAAGGAAGCCTGCAACCAACCCAAACAAGTCCACAACATAGATCTTCATCATTGCCCACAAAAAATCATGCACCAAGCTATGCGAACAAACGAAACTAAGCCAGAAAAGGGACTAGCCAGCAAAATTTTGTTTTGGCAATGTTGTGTTTAAGGTAATTATATCATCAGCATGTGGGCAACCCAGCAACATGCTAAACCGCTGTTATATGAACCCCACATGTAGATTCGACAACAACTTTGTGAATCTGGGATGTGCCTTTTTTTGTGCATGCGCATGTGGCCATATGAAGAAGATGGCCACAAACAACAGCTTCATTGCCCCGCCTAATGCTACAAACAAGTCATGCCTAACAAAACAACATGTCAAAATTGAGGGGTGTAGCGGTGCGTATAACACGTGGAACAAAGACTGGCATCAACATATTTTGTCCGCTTTGCCACCTATCGGTCTCACACACTTCATCTCAACGGTCCCCATGCAGAACATACATATGTTGTTCCTACAGTGCCTGTTTGATTTTGACATGTCGCAGAATGTTGACAATCGTCTGATTTTGGCTAAGTACGCAGCTGATGGTGCGAAACCTGTCTGTCATTGCGGTTTGTCATGCAAGTCTGTTAAAGAAGCATCCAACATCAGGATAAAAAACCCACGACAACACTATATAACAACACGTCTTGCCGAGCAAAATACCAAGATGATCTGCTTGATCCAATGCATTTTACAGATGCGGAATCGTGGACGAAACTTCCTACCCCTCGGGATAAAATGGCAAAATAAGTTCTTGCTACGTGTTGACAAGAATTCATGAATGTTGTGCTTGGCAATGCTACGGACCTGGCATGCACAAGAAACAAAACAGTATTTGCACAGCATTCCTTTGTGGGTCACTCAGAACATGGACCAATCAACACAAGGTCACCGCAGACAATCAAACATCGGATTGCAGCATGTGACATGTATGACCATGGCACAAAAAATTGCATGCAGGCTGCTCCCATAAGCATGCTACACACACAGAAAATTCTGTTTGGCTTTGTGAATATTACTTCACAAAAAATGTGCACATCAATCGGCATAGACCCGAAAAAAAACTCCACGAACGTTCTCATGGACCCACACTAACAAGAGCATCTATCAAACACACTCGGAACATTTAATGGGCATCTATCAAACACACTCGGAACATTTAATCTAGACTGAATGTTGCGTGGTCCAATGGTACGAAAATTTGGATTCTCAAAAAGCCGCTGGCAGAGTGTGCACTTCACAAATGACATGTCAACCAAAGAGCATGCAAATAAGTCACCCAAACATCACATGAAATTGGCACATGAAAATGATGAATTCATGAACACCCCGCCTTTCAATGCTCTATGCCTTAAGCATGGGCGTTTGATGAGCATGATCACCATCTACCGGAGTCTGATGGCAAAGCTCCCGCGACCATGTCACCTACAAGCACCAATCTCTGCATATTTCTGGGCTTGCGAGCTCTCCTACCACTTTGGCAGAACTCGCATCCACAAAATATGCACGTGTTTGAACTGTAAACCTACGCTACGTCAACGCTCTTGGCTCACCCACACATTGACATTGCGCTTGACTTACCCAAGCGTATACATTCGCTTTGGTCCTATGCCTATGACCGTTTTTGTGGAGCCCACGTAACACACACCCGGACCCCACAAACAAAGCGGCACCCATGGCCGTATGTAAGCCCTTGAAAGACCTCACAAAAGATTAAGACACTGCCGTTCAGGACATCGTGCAGGATGTTGGTTTATCAACAAATGGGTCCATCAAGAAATATAAACGTTCATCCATGGAAAAATTAACCACCCTTCTCCATGACCCATTTCATTCCCTATTATCTTTGCTTGCTAAAGCCTCCCTTCAAGCCCTTGAAGGCCCTTGAAGCCTCCCTTCTGCCGACGCTTCAAGCGGAACTTGAGAGAGGACTGAAGGAGCTTAGAAGGGAGGCAAGAGAGCTAAAGAGATCAATTAAAGAGGGTTTAAAAGGTGGCAGAAAGGGGAATTAACGTTTTTGGTTTTGTTTGAAAGAGCGGAAGGTTGAGAGGGGGCGGCGCAGTCCGCCTTGCCGGAGGAGTTGGGGGGCAGAGTCGCTCCCCATGTCATTGGATAAGACTCCAAAAAAGCTCTTCAACTTCATAAGCCCTAAACTCCCTTCTTAAGCTCTCCTCCCACAGCAGTCTCCCCCGGAGAGCGCTCCATGTCGTTGTGTAGGCTCTAAAAAAGCCCTCTCCAAAAGCTCTACACTTCGCGCGATCGCCCAGCAAGGCACAGGCCTCACTGGCAACAGCCATACTGGCCATACCTGACCGCCATAACCTGGTTGGGGACTACTCGGCCCCAGTAAACAAAGGTCCTTCCAACCATCCTCAACCTCTTTGCCTTTGAAACTCTGCACGCCACTTTGCCCTGAGCAGCCAGTCATACCTTAAGCGGCCCGTTTCCGAGTGTGTCAAGTGCTTGTTCATTCTTCAACGCAATTCTCCTTCACAAGGGTCTGCAAAGATTCTTGGTGCTTGCAGTTGGGGCCTGCCAACTAACTGCTCAGCTCCAAACCAAGCCCTAGCGGGTGTGGGCGGACCTTCACAGGCTGGATCTACACAACGGTGGTGTGGTTCTTTATTCCAAGCCCGAACCATGGAGCCTTCAGGACAAGCGGCCTTCTGGAGGGCTCTTGCAGGTTGGAGCCGCTGTCAAGGGCATCATACAGCTGGTGTACCCTAAGCGCACTAGTTGTGGCCGAATGTATGGTAGTTTCCCAAAATAAGGGGACCCCAATATAGACCCCAAAATACTATAATCCTTATTATCGGGACCCCCAAAATGGTGCCTCTAATTATGGGAAACTACCATATAAGTTAGGCCCGGACAAGGGCGAGCCTTACTTCAGGATACTAGTAGAAAATTAAATGGCAAAGAAAATACAAGCTGACATAGAAACTGTCACCTAAGATTTAGGGGCTAGGATATGCAAGGCTTGAGCACGAACATCAAGACGCATTCTCACGTACTCGTGAAATCGCATATGCCCTTTCTGGCTAGAGCACACAGCACACTCGCTCACCCGTTGACTCTCTCTCTCTCTCAGTCCTTTTTAGTGGTGTGCCATCGTTATAGCTCTCACTCTCGCTTCCTTGTTGAACATTTCAACCGTATCATTGGAGCCAATTGCAGAGAAACGCCGTTTGCAAAGCCGTACCTGCAGGTCACCGCGCCGGCGGGGCAGACAGCTTCGAGGCGGCTACTGCCTGCATGCTTGCGCCCTATATGTAGACCCATAGAATATTGGGATATATATTAGGGTTACATTGGGATAATCGAAAATCGTGGAAACTATTTAGGGTTTAGCGTGTAGGGTAATGTAGACCCCTGATTAATAAACCCCCTCCTTTTCAGGGCCTTACTATTAGGATCCCTATTATCATCCCTAGCAAGGGGTGGGGGTATTAATCAGGGGTCTAAATTATTGGCATGGGTGTAAACCAAGCTGAAGTTTTACACAATCCAGGACGGTGAGCACAAACTTGGCCCTGTGTGCGGACCGTGAGAGATCCCAGAAAGAAGTGCGACAAAACCCAAAACCCCAAATAGTGGTTTCCATTTTCCTTTCCGTCCTCCCTATATCATATATATCCCTATATCCCCATATCTCTATATATCCCTATATAACCCTAAACCCTATATAAGTTTGCTTGGCGTCCAACCCTTGAGCCTTGAGCCCATGGCCAGCTTGACAATGAAGTGGATGTTCCCAATTAGGGTATAGGGTTTGGGCGTTGCGGATCCCCTAAACCCAAAACCCTAAACCGGGTTTGGGCATTGGGGTCTAGGGTTTAGGCATTCGGGTTAGAGTTTAGGCTATATATAACCATATTATAGTTTTTATCCAACTGTTACTGAGGGGGGGCAGTACTGCAGCTATAGTCTAAACTTCCAGCATCCCCCTTAGTAATCCCTGTATTACTCGCCCATGCAATCCCCCTACGTAACCCCCTTTAAGGAGTGTAGACTATGGCTCATGTGACAGGGGAAGATCTGCGCAAGGCAAAAGCCCAGGGTTACGATTTAAAGTGCCCTTAGCCGACACAGCTCTTGTATGGTTTGGTTACAGTCCAATAAAAAGAGTTAAGCTGACTAGACTTTTAGTGGGGTACATGTTCAACGAAAGCTTGCGAAAGATTCGGTGATAGCACAGTTCCCGGACACAAGATTGCCTAACTAAAAGCTACAGTATTTCTGGAGCCAGAAACTTGCGGTCCAGGCTGTGCAGAAAGCCATCTTCGATAAAACGGCGAAAGCGAAGTAGTTTCGCATGCGATCCTTTTCAACGACATCTGGCCGCCTAATGACGGTAAAGAACCTTATTTCTTGTTATAAGCCTGGGACTTGTATTTGCATCGCAGAATCCCCGATGTATCTTTGTGGATTCACCCAGCCCAAAGCTATTTTACGTCTTCTAGCAAACAATGTGCCAGAGCCTGCTTAGAAGGGTTTGCAGCGATTTGTGATGCAGGTGGTGATGCCGCTTGAGGAGGCGCCGCATGAGCATTCATGTGGAGCTATAGTCTAAACTCCTTAAAGGGGGGTTTATATAGGGGATTATATAGGGGACTACAAAAGGGATGTTAAGGGGGATACTAGGAGTTTAGACTATAGCTCATGTGGAGCAAAGGCTTAGTAGCTTCGGGATACGGGGTACTTCGAGGGACCAAATCGATAACGCTTGGAGGGCCTTCCCGGAATTGTAAAAGAATCTTGAGGGAACCTTCCATGGGATTCCCTGAAACGGTCCCATGATGAGGTTGCTTGGGCTCAGGTCTCATCAATGCTTAACAGGCGCCACGGCGTGAGTTTACAAGGTGTTACTGTACTATTTTGGAGGTGCACATCTGGGGTAGGAGTTGCAGGACACGTCTTGATGAAGACTTGGCTGAAATCAAGATGCGACAGCTCTCCGGACAGCTTAGGATATGCAACCAACTTTCTTGCCAAGACTCGCTCGGAACCGAGACACCGGGAGAATCCACCCCTCAAGCAGGACCAAGCTTTCTTGGTTACATGACTTGCTGGGCATGTGTCTGCGGATCATACGTCTGTTGGACTGCTCGGGGGTGGCTAGGAGCTCCACAAACGCTGGAGCCTGAGCTGTTAGACAAGGTTCCGCTGGCAGTGTCCAAGACCATCGAGTATGGCGAGCTCTTGTTTCCAAGCGTTCCGCGGTATTGGTCTGTTGCAGGTGTAGAAGTGCTACTTGGAGCCCTGACCCGCAGAGTGATTCTGCATGCACTTTCTATGGTCTTGATCATGTGGGTTCTGTCCAGTATCACCTGTGTTTGCGGACTCACTGAATGCTGTGCGAGGAAGAAAAGTCCGCAAACTTTTCTGCAACACGAGCGCCTGCATGTAAGTTTTGGCACCCAGCGATTGTTGCCAAATGATGCTACAATATACTACATATATTAGAATATGTCGTAATATATTCTGATATATTAGAAGACATTACGATATATTCGATGCTACACTAGCGTAAGGCGCAGCCCACAAAAAAAAAAGGTACGTCGATAGGGCCGCAGGAAGGCTCCCAAAGTGCAGAAGGCAGGGCATGGCTAGGGTTCAAGATTTTTAAGAATAGTACAGAATAGAGGGTTTAGGGTTTAGGATTTAGGGTTTAGGGCAGTATGTAATAGTATAGTATAGTATGTGATAGCACAGTATATTTCAGTATATTATAGTATACTCTAGTATATGATAGTATATTACAGTATGTTATAGTATAGTATATGATCGTATAGTATAGTAGAATCCATTATAGTTTACTATAATATACAGCCCTGCTCAGTCCTTGCCTGGAGCATGAATGATTTGTGCATCAAGAATTCTGCACTAGCTGCTAGCGGAGTCTCAGGCTCTAGAACTTTTATCACCGCAAACGGACGAACGGTAGTTTAGGAGTTTGGGTATACAAGTTTAGGAAAGAGGCCCACATCGAGGATGTCGAAGCAACGAGGGTTTGACATTTTGAGAACTTTAGCCAGCCCGTCCAAGTTTGGTTTACGTCTGTCTCTGAGCAGCAGATTGGGCTCAAGGCGATTGAGCCAAAAAGACCATACAGCATGCACAAGTTCATTCAGCAGTTTGTCCGCGAGGGTTGCGGATCACCAAAACTTATCGATCGAATAATCGCTTTCCCTACTAGTAACATCCCATGACAACTGCATAATGCATCTGGAGGCTCTCCTGGAAGACTACATTTAAAGGGAAATATTTTAAAAGGAGCCAGTAGTCAACCCTGAAGATGAATAAGGGAGTCCTAAAGTAACCAAGAGTCTATGGTTATAAACCTCTATATAATCTTAGTTTCCATGCAATTTTCCATTTATTTCCCTTTCCATTTGATTCGGGAGTATTCTGGGTTAATATCCATGTATACCGGTATAAGGAGTAAAGCCTCGGCCGAGTCCTTCGGCCCCCCGCATCAGCGAAGCTCGGCACGAGGCAACGCGTGGCAATCTGAGATGGGTAGGTCAGGGCCCAAAAAAGGGGGCTTTAGCTGTACTGCGGATGGTGGAAGTCTTGCAACCACCAAGTAAGGACACCCAAAAATTACCTACAGTATTTTTGAGATCCTAAGTTGTGCAAAGTATCCTCCATCCACTGTAGGACTAACTCCTTTCAGAAGCTCCTTGGAAGCATCATTGTTTTGGGCGGCCTCGAGCCTGGAATCAGAATCTCGATTTGGATTTAGGGTTTGGGGCTTGGGGCTTAGGGTTTAGGATTTTGGGTTTTTGGGTAAGGGCTGGGGGTTTAATGTTCAGGCGGAGGGAACACACACCCGACAGTGCAAATAACGAACGAAGGTTCTTTCTCATGAAAACGAGGAAGATTAACTATTGGGGCGTGTATCAGGTCTCGCGGCCCCGATGAACCGGCACAATTGTTGAGGCCATTCAAAGGGCCTGCAAGAAGGCCCTTAGCACTTCCCAACCTCAACCCACCAGAACCTGCCTTTGCATAATGTCCTTCAGAAAGTCCATGATGGGTCCAGAAACCGCAGTAGGGTCCTGGAGAACCACAATGCATTGTTGTTTGGTCCCTTGCCTCATCAATTCTTCGGGTTCCCAGCTTGAGTTTACAAGGTATTTCTATTTTGGGGGTGCGCATCGGGGTAATGCTGTGAGGGTTTGGTTTGGGTAGAGACTGGGGAATGAGACAGCAGCAGGCTAATGAGCAATACTTGTTGTTCAAGGTTTGCTCTTGTGTTCGTGGATTAGACTTAAGTGGACGCTGGGGGTCAAAACAATAATCATCCGATGTGTGTGCTGATGCTCTATGCCAGGTGCTCGGCAAGTTCGACAGAGGTCCCTTGACTTGCGGTCGTTGGTTGCCAATGCTTGGGGTCTGGTGTTTGCAGATGTATTGAGGAAGCTCTTGTTGCTTTTGCAATTCGCATGTTGTTCCAGGTGACAGTTTCTTGTTCTGTCCTTGGAGTTCTTAGAGGACAATTTGAAAACAACTTCTTTACCTTTCCCTCTCTCCTGCAAACTCGTCCAGATACTACAGCGGCAGATTCTGCTCTGATCTGTGTGCAAAGCTTGTTGTCCCAAGACCTAGGATTCAGCGCCATGCAGGAGAAATTCAGATTTTCAGCTAGTGGGATCCCAGTCCCGACGGAACGCTAATTGGGACCACCCTGTGAGATCTATTCTTTACTGCTGCAATCTCTATAGCCCAAAAGCGTCCAGTCGGGTGTATCAGCGAGGATCTCTGAAGCGGATCCCATACCCGACGGAAAGCTAATTGGGACCACAGTTTCCTGTCAGATCGTTTTCGACGGGTGTGGCCAGAACTTCGCAACCGCAATCGCGACACTGAGAGACGGAGCCCATTTACAGCCGAGTTGGAAATTCTGATGATCACCTTGGCCACCCAAAGAAGGATAGTACCAAAACTCGTAGCCACCGCAGGCCCCAAAGCTTTCGCCACCAACGCAGAGATCACCGGCTGCAGGACACAATAGCAGCTGCGAAGTTGTTGGTACCGTTCAGACCGAACAGTTCAGAGTGATGACATTCTTTTCAGGACTTCTGTCTGGTGCCTAGTCACTTTCAACAGCAGCTCCACGCTGTCCAAGGTAATGCTGCATGGGAAGGATGTTCATGGGGTAGGAAAGGCCGGACTCCTCTGGATGGTGAAGTGCGATAAGAAAACACCGTCTGGGTCTATGTCGCTTGTGTCGCTTTTCTAATCACGGTGCAGATTCCCATCAACAAAAACGTTCACATAGGCCGTACTGCCCCGTCCTCTCATGGGCCTTGCAGCTGTTTCACTTCAGGACCTGGTTGCGAACTCGAAGGCGCGAGCTTGCCAAAACTTTGCCGTCCGTCCATTTGTACAGTGAGTGTTGAGACGGGGTTTGGGGTACAGAGAGCAAGCGAGAGAGACCCACAAAAATATGTATATATATATATTTATAAAATACTTCTATATATTCTAAACAAATTGTGGGCCGAGACCGGTACACGCCCCAGTACATTGGCTTCGGATCAGAGGGTGGTCTTCGTGACGACACCTTTCGAACCTATCATATCGGTTTCTTCCGCCTGGGACTTTGGGGTAGTGTCAGGCTTGCCTCCAAGAGGCTTGGCCTCCAAGAGGAACGGGTCCAACGAACATTGGCCTGGTTGAGGGATGTCAAGCCGGGTGGTATCTCATGCTCAAAGCACGCAGCATTCCGCGTGTAAAGGTGTGTGTAGCACGCCTTGTCAGAGCCAGAACCGTCTAGTTGTCTTCACCTAAAACAGAGGTCCCCAAATCCAGACAGGCGCATGCGCTACACAGCACCTGGTAGAATGGCATGCTACGGGAATGTGCTCGGCAATTTTCGTCCCTTGGGTTTGGCACTCCGAGAGAACCCTTGCTTGGGGTGAGGGGAGAGCAGTGCCTTTGAGAAACCTTCGGCAACCGTTCTCGGGTGCGTGTGTCGTCCAGTACCGTCAGTGCTTACTTCCTAGACAATTGTTGAGGCAAGCAGCAGCCGCGACAACTGCCTCCTCGAGGACAGGGCACATGTTCATAGTTGCTGTTAGACTCCTCCTTGTTGTGTTGGCTGGGTTTGTCCTCGGCACATCTCGGCACTGGTATGCTGAGGTCTCGCTTTCAGACTTTTTGGCCAGTATGTTGTTCATGTCTGTTGTTATCGTGGGGCTTGGGTGGTAGTATGCACGCTGCCCAACGTCGCTAGAAGTATGGTACGTTGTGTCATTTACCCACCTCCATACGTGCAGGAGACGCCGCAGCAAGAGTTCGACCAGTTTGCTGTGCAGGAAAAAAGGCACCTCGTCAAAAGGCAGGTTAAAACTCGGGCCAGAAAGACTTGTTGCAAAGGATGTTGTCAGTCAGCTAGCCAGGGTTGCGCATGGCTTTGTCCAGCGCCATTGCGGGCGAGGTTGCCAGAACGCGCCTCATACCTCCCAGGATACAACCTTCAGGATCCGGGTATAGCAACTGTAACAAGTGTTGCTCATGCGATTAAGTTTCTGCTGGGAAGTTCTTCATAAGTGCATGGAAGTGTAGATCAGTCTCTTCGTGGACACCTCCAACATTGTGGCTGAAGCTATGCGTGCTTTGGACTGCCAAGGTTCGGATACAGATCAACCTTTACCGAGGACTGGTTCCAGATTTCGCCTGCTGTCATAACCCTAAACACCAAACCCTAAATAGTAGTTTCCATTTTCTTCTCCATTATCCCTATATAGCCCTATATAAGCGTTTCGCTCTCCAAGTCTTGGAGGTGGTGTACCTCCAGCCTACTTAGCCACCAATGATGTTGCAATCCATTCGACAATGCTTCGGATCCAGTTAGACATTGGGTTAAAGTTAAACTTGCACTTTTAGTGTAGGCAGGTCACATCTCCCCCTTAGCTGGATAGACGCATTTTGGTCGATGTATTTAGATGTAGGACAACTGCAGGGATGGCAGTGGCTTGATTGCTAGGTTTGTCCCTATTGAGGCCTGCGGTGTGCCGGAAATGCGCGGCCAGACGTCCAAAAAACAAATATGTCACTGAAATCCGCCGTTGACCGATGCAAGCTTGACATAGCGCATGCATCATGCGGTCTTCCCTCAGGGATGGTGAAACCTCGTGTGTACCTGCTTATTGCGGACATGGGCGATTATCAATATTGCCCTTACCATGGGTTACAATGGGATTTTCAAGCGTGGACATAAAAGTTCATTTGGCAGTTGAGAATAGTACCTCATATACTCCCGAATAAGGACCCATGCCCATTTATTACATGATGAAATACTGACTGCAGCCTTTATGCTACTTGAGCATCAGTCGCGAACTCGTGTGCAGCCTATGTCCTCTTTCAGTTTCTGCTGCAGGAGAAGTACACAACTCCGCTCCCAGGCGACCTCGACCCAGATCTCGTCGCAAAGGCCCAGTTATGTTTCGACGCGAGGGCTTGAACAGCCAATTAAGAAAGGAACGCAACGCCTGACTTTCTGAAAGCATTTTCTCCTGCAGCGTCGCAAGCATTTCATGCATCTGTAGAGCGGCCTGTCTTTGTTCATGGGAGCTGATTTTTCAGCAGGTAATTCTGGAAGCATTGGATTCCATCAAATGTAAGGCATGGCCGAGAATGGCGTTGAATCATGCATTGACCAGGCTGAGCATGTTGCGTATTGGGAAACCAAGCTGATGTGGCATGCGGAAGAAATTAATAGTAGTGGTCTGTCAACTGAAGCTAGGGGGAGAAAAAGCAGCAAGAAGCCTTGGACTACAAGAAGAAGCATCATGTGTGGGCTCTGCGTGCCCCCCTCTTACCGGGTTCCCTTGCGCATCCCCCTCCTGGACCATATATACAGATTAACAAGATTCGACGTTGCAATGGGTATTCCACGGAACAAAAGCTCAATTTGACAAACTTCCAAAAACATAGTGCAGGTTGGAAACCCACTTCAAGAATTGTGGACTGCGATTCCAGAAGCTAGCAAGGAAAATGAATTTCAAAGTTTTAGTTTGTCGTTCCAGGCGACAATGCCCTAACCACTCGATGAATTGAAGCGCCAGATTCTTCTCTCATGTTATTTTCACTTCATCAAATTTCTGACAGTCCTGTTTCTTGTGTAGTGCAGGTCGGCGACTCCCCCTGGCCACACAAACTTTTTGGAAGCCTGTGCACCACGCTCCACATCCCTACACTATCACCTGGATACCCCTGTACCGTCATGATGTGGTTAGAATGTCTTGGAATTCCTGGTTGGTCATCAGAATTATGCCCTTGGTTGTTACATGAGATTGCCAACCCGCGATTCTTTCTGATCCACCGAAGTTTGGTCGAGACGCTCCATGTTAATGGGATCTGCTTGCGACCTCTTCGAGTCGAATATCTTCGACTCCTCCTGCGCCATTCTCTTTTCGACTCCTCCTGCGCCATTCTCTTGATGGAGGTGTCCCCCTGTGACTGTTGTAAATCCCAATTGAACGTTTGCCAGATTTCTTCGAGCCCCTCTCTGCAGATCTTATGCTTTCTTGCCAACGAATGGATTTTTTCTTGAATCTCCTTGCGCAAACTCTTTTTGCAATATGCTACGGAGAATGCATGCGCACTCTGGAGAGATTTGAGCGACAAAGTCGTGACCTCGGCAGTTATCTATTTGGAATTCCTGCCGGGCAGAACACATAGTGCAGGTGGGAAGGTCAAGTCAAGAGTGTGCCCGACCGGTCCTGTCCAGAAAACATCAAAGCAAAGTCCAAAATGCCGGCAACAGCAGTCTGGGAACCGTCCAGACAGCTTCTTCAAGTTTTTTGTTTTTCCAATCCACAGTGCTGTAAGACTTTGGTAATTGAATAAGCAGACACGCAAGCAAAAGCCTAAAAGACAACCCTTAATCTTCAAGTCGAAGCCAAACCCATCAACTCCAGCTTAATCCCCGAATCACAGGCTTCTCGAAAACTGTCGCGTCCTTCTTTTTAAAATCCAAGGCCATGGCTTCTTAAACTCCCCATTTGATCCTCTAATGTTCTCAAGCCACTATGTGGACCTGATATCCGCAAACCTGGAAACCTGACAGGTTTGATGTTGCTACCCGCCATCAATTACACCTTCCCTGAATAGATCCTCAAAAAGGCAGACAACATCGCCAGACAAATCGAGTCGTCAAAGAACTTCGGCCAGGCAGGGACCTCTTGCAATACGGGGGCATGGGTTCAACAGGCATGTTTGGAGAATTCCCACGGGTACAGTCAAGATACAGATAGATGTTACGAATGAGCAGGGATGTAGGAGTTTACGTTTTGGGGTACGATTTTGGCTAATTGGGTCTCACAGGGAACCACATGCAATGTGTGCTAATACATATTGACAGTCACACGTAGGAACAAAGGAGTAGGATCTTGGTTAAGCAGCTTGGTAGCGCATAAGGGCCAACCCATTTTCCAGGTAGCAGTATGGACGAAGATCTGAGTTTCCTGGGACTCCTACCATTGAGAAGGACAGAAACTGTAAACCTCCACATGGCCGGGGACACGACCCGGGTTGATCTCATTGGTTGGGGAGTGTTAGGGTTTACAGGCGGATCAGTTTACATGCCCAGATTCGGTGGGTTTGGCAGCATGTTATTGTTGTTGCACACTGCTGGCCTCTGGCCCAAGCCAAAACGGCGTGCAGCATGCAGCAGTCCAGCGCCTCCCCGCGCAGACGATATCGCGCACCCCCCCCTTTGATTGCAAGGGTCCAGCACCCCCCCGTGCAGATACCACATGCGAAATGTACACATGATCATGTGTATATACCCGTATACGAGTTGTAGCTGTTGTTGATATACATATACACCAGCTGCAGCTGATGCCGACTTCGCACGCATACACACACACACAAACACACCCACGCGCGCGCGCGCACACACACACACACACGCACACACACACACACACACCGACAATCACATATATATATATATATGTGCACACGGGTATACAAATATATATATATATATTATACTGACACTCTCTTGGTCCTCCGCCATGGCTTGGTGTGCTCAAGGTCGGGGTGGGCCTGCACAAAATAAAGCACCCTTCTCTTTCTCCGGTGTTTGTCTCTGAGCAATGTGATGAGACCCTCTGGTGCTGGGGACCGTACCATCCGCAGACTTTCTGGCGCGGCCCCAGATGTCGTCACCGGGCATGACGTACGAGCTGAGTCAGGTGGTACTCGGCTTGCGAAATAGCTACAGTTGATGCAGACGTCGCACTCGCATATTGTGCTCGTGGTTTCGTCGCGAAATCCTGTTTCGGGAGTTTGCATTCTTTTAATACTTGCTTTCTTACATTGCCGGGCGACGCTATCCTAATAGTATATTATTTAAATCCGGGTTAAACTACACATGTGGGGTTCTCCGGTCCTTTAATTTTTCTCCTCGGCGTGGCTGTAGGGAATCCTTGTAGCCGCCGGCGTCTAAGAAATCCTTACGGGCGCACTCAGGAAAATCTTTTACAGCCACGCCTAGGAAAAAAATTACGCCTCCGCTCCCCCGGACGTGTTTTTTTTTTTCCT